>PISX010002944.1:55885-148230 GCA_004024625.1 Mellivora capensis | reverse complement strand
TAAAGGCATCCAAATCAGCAAAGGAGAAGTCAAACTATCAATCTTTGCAGATGATATGATACTCTATGTGGAAAACCCAAAAGACTCCACTCCAAAACTGCTAGAACTTGTACAGGAATTTAGTAAAGTGTCAGGATATAAAATCAATGCACAGAAATCAGTTGCATTTCTCTACACCAACAACAAGACAGAAGAAAGAAATTAAAGAGTCAATCCCATTTACAATTGCACCCAAAACTATAAGATACCTAGGAATAAACCTAACCAAAGAGGCTAAAAATCTATACTCAGAAAACTATAAAGTACTCATGAAAGAAGTTGAAGAAGACACAAAGAAATGGAAAAATGTTCCATGCTCCTGGATTGGAAGAACAAATATTGTGAAAATGTCTATACTACCTAAAGCAATCTCACATTTAATGCAATCCCTATCAAAATCTCACCCATTTTTTTCAAAGAAATGGAACAAATAATCCTAAAATTTATATGGAACCAGAAAAGACCTCGAATAGCCAAAGGAATATTGAAAAAGAAAGCCAACGTTGGTGGCATCACGATTCCGGACTTCAAGCTTTATTACAAAGCTGTCATCATCAAGACCAGTATGGTACTGGCACAAAAACAGACACATAGATCAATGGAACAGAATAGAGAGCCCAGAAACAGACCCTCAACTCTATGGTCAACTAATCTTTGATAAAGCAGGAAAGAATGTCCAATGGAAAAAAGACAGCCTCTTCAATAAATGGTGTTGGGAAAATTGGACAGCCACTTGTTGAAAAATGAAACTGGACCATTTCCTTACACCACACATGAAAATAGACTAAAAATGGATGAAGGACCTCAATGTGAGAAAGGAATCCATCAAAATCCTTGAGGAAAACGCAGGCAGCAACCTCTTCGACCTCAGCTGCAGCAACATCTTCCTAGGAACAGCGCCAAAGGCAAGAGAAGCAAGGGCAAAAATGAACTATTGGGATTTCCTCAAGATCAAAAGCTTTTGCACAGCAAAGGAACAGTTAACAAAACCAAAAGACAACTGACAGAATGGGAGAAGATATTTGCAAACGACATATCAGATAAAGGGCTAGTATCCAAAATCTATAAAGAACTTATCAAACTCAACATCCAAAGAACAAATAACCCAATCAAGAAATGGGCAGAGGACATGAACAGACATTTCTGCAAAGAAGACATCCATATGGCCAACAGACACATGAAAAAGTGCTCCACATCACTCACCATCAGGGAAATACAAATCAAAACCACAATGAGATATCACCTCACACCAGTCAGAATGGCTAAAATTAACAAGTCAGGAAATGACAGATGCAGGCGAGGATGCGGAGAAAGGGGAACCCTCCTACACTGTTGGTGGGAATGCACGCTGGTGCAAGTGCTCTGGAAAACAATATGGAGATTCCTCAAGAAGTTGAAAATAGGGACGCCTGGGTGGCTCAGTTGGTTAAGCGGCTGCCTTCGGCTCAGGTCATGATCCCGGCGTCCTGGGATCAAGTCCCACATCGAGCTCCTTGCTCGGCGGGGAGCCTGCTTCTCCCTCTACCTCTGCTTGCCACTCTGTCCTCCTGTGCTCGCTCGCTCTCTCTCCCTCTCTCTCTGACGAATAAATAAATAAAATCTTAAAAAAAAAAAGAAAGTTGAAAATAGAACTACCCTATGACCCAGCAATTGCACTACTGGGTATTTACCCTAAAGATACAAATGTAGTCATCGGAAGGGGCACGTGCACCCGAATGTTTATAGCAGCAATGTCTACAATAGCCAACCTATGGAAAGAACCTAGATGTCCATCAACAGATGAATGGATAAAGAAGAAGTGGTATATATACACAATGGAATACTATGCAGCCGTCAAAAGAAATGAAATCTTGCCATTTGCAACGACGTGGATGGAACTAGAGGGTATCATGCTTAGTGAAATAAGTCAATCAGAGAAAGACAACTATCATATGATCTCCCTGATATGAGGAAGCGGAGATGCAACATGGGAGGTTGAGGGGGTAGGAAATGAAGAAGAGAAACAAGATGGGATGGGGAGGGAGGCAAACCATAAGTGACTCTTAAACTCACAAAACAAACTGAGGGTTGCTGGGGGTAGGGGGATCGGGAGAGGTGGGTGGGGTAATGGACATTGGGGAGGGTATGTGCTATGGTGAGTGCTGTGAAGTGTGTAAACCTGGTGATTCACAGACATGTAGCCCTGGGGATAAATATACATTATATGTTTATAAAAAATTAAAAAATTAAAAAAAAAGAAGATGTGTGTGTGTGTGTGTGTGTGTGCATGTGTATAAAATGGAATATTACTAGATCATTAAAAACAATGAAATATTGCCATCTGCAATGACATGAAGGGAACTATAGAGTATTATGCTAAATGAATTAAGTCAGTCAGAGGAAGACAAATATCATAAAATTCACTCATGTGTGTAACTTAAGAAACAAGTCAAATGAACAAAAGGAAAAAAATGAGAGAGAAGAGAGGCAAACTGAGAAACAGACTCTTAACTGTAGAGGACAAACTGATGGTTCCCAGAACGGCGGTGAGTTGGAGGATGAGGGAAATTGGTTATGGGGACTAAAGGAGTGCACTTGTGATGAGCACCAGGTGACTGATATATAGAAGTGTTGACTCACCACACCTGGAACTAATATTAATACTGCATGTTAGCTAACTGGAATTTAAATAAAAACTTAAAAAAGAGGAAGAAATGGTATCCCACATTTTTCTGTTCATTTTTCTTTTTTCTATTTTCTTTTTGTTCCTTGGACTTCATATTGTATCTTCCTATCTTCAAGTTCATTAATTCTTTCTTCTGCCATTTCAAATCTACTATTGGGTTTCTCAAGTGACTTTTTCATTTGTATTTTTGTACTTTTAAATCTAAAATTTCCATTTGTTTAAAAATAATTTCCATATCTTTATAGATATTTTCTATTTGGTGTGATATTTTCATCATTGCTTCTTTGTTAAGCTGTCTGCTTCATTTGGTATTACACACAAATGTTAGGCTTCACTAACTGCTAGTCAATTGCTCTGTTGTTCTACACACTGTCCAGGGGAGGTAGAAGGCCAAGGCTTAAGTGCTATAGACTCTTGCTCTTCTTATAGAGATTTAATAAATGTTTCTTCATTTGATATATCCCCTTAGGAGAATTATAATTTTTACCAGCTATGATTGTTTCACTGGGGAACACATATATGGAGCTCCTCATGTCACCATTCCAGAAGCATTTTTGCCCCCCCCCTTTTTTTGAGAGTGAGAAAGAGTGAGCATGAGCTGAGGGGAGGGAGAGAGACAGAGAATCTCAAGCAGGTTCCATGTTTTGCACAGAGCCAGTTGTAGGGCTCAATCCCAGGACCCTGAGATCATGACCTGAGCCGAAGGTAGATTCTTAACCCACTGAGCCTCCCAGGTGTTTTCAGAATCTCTTTTCTTTTTATCCCTGAATAATATTCAATTGTATTTATATACCAAATTTGTAGCACCTTTTGTTTATCCATTCATTTGTTGATGGATCCTTAGATTGCTTCCGTCTTTTGACTCTTGTGAATAATGCTGAATAACTAGGGTGTATAAATATGTGTTTTAGTTTCTGCTTTCAATTCTTTGGGGGTATAAACCCTGAAGTGGAATTGCTGGATTATATAGTAATTGTATTGTTTATTTTTTAAAGAAGTGTTTCCATAGTGGCTGTAATGTTTTACATTCCCATCAGCAGTGCACAAGGGTTCTAATTTCTCCTTATCCTCACCAACACTTGGTTGAGTATTTTTTGTTCGTTTGTGATAATACCAACACAATGGGTGTGAGATGACATCTTACTGTGGGTTTGATTTGCATTTCCCTAATGATTAGTGATATTGAGCATCTTTTCATGTGTTCATTGTATATTTGCATATCTTTTTGAGAATAATGTCCTCTCAAGCCTTTTGCCCATTTTCAAAGTCATTCTTTCCTTTTTTTAAACTGTTGGCGTTCTTTATATGTATTCTGGATATTACTAGAAATTACTAGAAATATGAAATTACTAGAAAAATTAATAGAAATATTACTAGATATTACTAGAAATTACTAGAAATATGATCTATTTACTAGATATAAGATTTACAAATGTTTTCCCCATTTTGTGGGTTGCATTTTCACTCTTTTGATCATGTACTTTGATGCACAAAAGTTTTTAATATTGATGTAGTACAGTTTATCTATTTTTTATTTTGTTGCCTGTGCTTTGGTATCATATTCAAGAAATCATTGCCCTTCATTCACTTTGAGTGAAATTTTGTATACGGTGTTAAGGTAAGTGTTCAACTTCATTCTCTGCATGTGGAAGTGTTTGGGTTAAATTGGTGTTATTTTTTCCTCAAATGTTTGATTGGATTTTGTAATAAAGCCACCTGAGCCTGAAGTTCTTTGTGGAAATTTTTAAATTTAATTTAATAATTAATTTACTTGACAGAGAGAGAGCACAAGTGGGCAGATAGGCAGGCAGAGGGAGAGGGAGAAGCCCGAGCTCTCCGCTGAGCAGGGAGCCCCATGCAGGGCTAGATCCCAGGACCTTGGGATCATGATCTGAGCCAAAGGCAGCTGCTTAGCCAACTGAGCCACCCAGGTGCCCCTCTTTGTGGAAATTAAAATCAGAAGATAGAAACATTCAGATTTTTTGTTTCTTTCTGTGTCAATTTTGTAACCTCTATCTTTCATGGAATTGTCTAGTCTATCATAAATACTATCTAAATTATTAAATATATTGATATAATATTAATAATATTTCTTTTTTTTAAGATTTTATTTGTTTATTTGAAAGAGAGACATCACAAGCAGGCAGAAAGGCAGGCAGAGAGAGGGGAAAGCAGGCTCCTTGCTGAGCAGAGAGCCCAATTCGGGGCTCGATCTGAAGACCCTGAGATCATGACCTGAGCCGAAGGCAGAGGCTTAACCCACTCAGCCACCCAGGCGCCCCTCTGTTTACTATTCCTATGGATTATGGAGGTGCTGAATTATCCAACTTCAATTGTGGATTTGTCTTTCTCCCCTTTCATTTTTGTCAGTTTCTTACTAATATATTTTGTGGGGGCTTTTGTTAGTTTTTTATTTCAAGGGTTTATTTAAAAATACAGTAAAATTGGTTTCAGGTGTCGAATTTAGTGATTCATCACTTGCATATAACACCCAGCCCTCATGTCAACAAGTGCCCTCCTTAATACCCATCACCCATTTAGCCCATTCCCCTAACCACTTCCCTCTATCAACCCTCAGTTTGTTCTCTATAGTTTTTTTTTTAATATTTTATTTATTTAACTGACAGAGAGAGATCACAAGTAGGCAGAGAGGCAGGCAGAGAGTGAGAGAGGAAAGCAGGCTCCCTGCTGAGCAGAGAGCCCGATGCGGGACTCGATCCCAGGACCCCGAGATCATGACCTGAGCCGAAGGCAGCGGCCTAACCCACTGGGCCACCCAGGCGCCCCCTCTATAGTTTTTTTTTTTTTTTAAAGATTTTATTTATTTATTTGAGAGAGGGAGGGAGAGCATGAGAGAGTTGAGAGGGTCAGAGGGAGAAGCAGACTCCCCGCTGAGAATGGAGCCTGATTTGGGACTTGATTCTGGGACTCCAGGATCATGACCTGAGCTGAAGGAGGTCGCTTAACCAACTGAGACTCCCAGGCACCCTGTTCTCTGTAGTTCAGAGTCTCTTACGATTTGTTTCCCTCTCTTTTTTCCTTCTCATATGTTAATCTGTTTTATTTCTTAAATTCCACATATGACTGAGATCATATGGTATTTGTCTTCCTCAGGTTGACTTATTTTGCTTAGCATAATACACTGTAGCTTCATCTGTGTCATTGCAAATGGCAAGAATTCATTCTTTTTAATGGCTGAGTAATATTACTTGGTATATATATATACTGCCTCCTCTTTATCGATTCATCAGTCAATGGATGTTTGGGCTCCTTCCATAGTTTGGTTATTGTTGATAATGTTCCTATAAGCAACAGGGTGAGTATGCCCCCTCAAATCTGTATTTTTGTATCCTTTGGGTAAATACCTAGTAGTACAATTGCTAGAGGGTAGCTCTATTTTTAACTTTTTGAGGAACCTCCATACTGTTTTCCAGAGTGGCTGCACAAGTTTGCATTCCCACCAACAGTGTAACAGGGTTCCCCTTCCTTCGTATCCTTGCCAACATCTGTTGTTTCCTGTGTTGTTAGTTTTAGCCATTCTGACAAGTGTGAAGAGGTATCTCTATGCTTTTGATTTGTATTTCCCTGATATGAGTGATGTTGAACATCTTTTTTTTTAAAAGAATTATTTGTTTACTTATTAGAGAGAGAGAGCATGGGGAGATGGGTTAGAGGGAGACGGAGGGAGAGAATCTCAAGCAGACTCCCCATTGAGGGCAGAGCTCAATTTGGGGGTTGGTTTCACAACCCTGAGCCAAAACCAGGAGTCAGGCACTTAACTGACTGAGCCTCCCAGGCCCCCCAGTGATGTTGAGCATCTTTTCATGAATCTGTTAGGCATCTGTATGTCTTCTTTGGAAAATGTCTGTTCATGTCTTCTGCCCACTTCTTAACTGGATTATTTATTTTTGGGGTCTTGAATTTGATAAGTTCTTTATAGATTTTTGAATCTAGAAAATCTATAGATTTTACTTTATATTTTATATACATAATATTATAGAATATATTACATAATAGTATATTCCATAATTATGTAATATATTATATCTTTATTATACTATATTATATTTATATTTTATTTTATATTTTATTTATAGATTTCATGAATCTATAGATTTTATTTATTTGGGTTCTTTCTCTTTTCTTCTTGATAAGTCTGGCTAGGGGTTTATCAATTTTATTAATCCTTTCAAAGAAGCAGCTCTTAGTTTTGTTGATCTGTTCTATTGGGTCTTTGTTTGTTTCTATATTGTTTATTTCTGATCTAATGTTTATTATTTCCTTTCTTCTGCTGGGCTTTAGGCTTTATTTGCTGTTCCTTTGCTAGCTCCTTTAGGTGAAAGGTTAGGTTGTATATTTGAGACTTTTTTCATTTCTTTTTTTGTTTGTTTGTTTGTTTTTAAAGATTTTATTTATTTATTTGAGAGAGAGGCAGTGAGAGAGCATGAGCGAGGAGAAGGTCAGAGGGAGAAGCAGACTCCCCGTGGAGCTGGGAGCCTGATGCGGGACTCGATCCCGAGTCTCCGGGATCATGACCTGAGCTGAAGGCAGTCGTCCAACCAACTGAGCCACCCAGGCGTCCCAACTTTTTTCATTTCTTGAGGTAGGCCTATATTGCTATATACTTGCCTCTTATGACCAACTTGGTTGCATCCCAAAGGGTTTGGACTGTTGTATTTTCATTTTCATTTGCTTCCATGTATTTTTTTTATTACATCTTTAATTTCCTCACTCACCCCTTCTTTCCTTAGTAGGATGTTCTTTAATCTCCATGTATTTGTTGTGTTCCCAAAGTTTTTCTTGTGGTTTATTTCAAGTTTCATAGTGTTGTGATTTGAAAATATGCATGGTATGATCTCAGTCTTTTTGTACTTGTTGAGGCCTGATTGTGATCCAGTATTTGATCTACTCTGGAGAATGTTCTATGTTTACTCTGCTGCTTTAGGATTAAATGTTATGTATATACCCGTTAAATCCATCTGGTCCAGTGTGTCATTCAAAGCCATTGTTTCTTTATTGATTTTTTGCTTAGATGATCTGCCCCCTACTATTATTGTATTATTATTATTATTTTAAAGATTTTACTTATTTATTTGACACAGAGAGAGAGATCACAAGTAGGCAGAGAGGCAGGCAGAGAGAGAGGGGGAAGCAGGCTCCCCACTGAGCAGAGAGCCTGATGTGGGGCTCGATCCCAGGACCCCGAGACCATGACCTGAACTGAAGGCAGAGGCTTAACCCACTGAGCCTCCCAGGCGCCCCTTATTGTATTATCAATGAGTTCCTTTATGTTTGTTATTAATTGATTTATATACTTAGGTGCTCCCAAGTTGGGGCATAAGTACCTACCATTGTTAGATCTTATTGGATAGACCTTTTTATTATGATATAGTGTCCTTCTTTATCACTTGTTACAATCCTTGGTTTAAAATCTAGTTTGTCTGATAAAAGTACGGTTAGTCCAGCTTTCTTTTGATGACCATTAGCATGATAAATGGTTCTCCATCTCCTTACTTTCAATCTGCAGGTATCTTTAATCTAAAATGAGTCTCTTGTAGGCAGCATATAGATGGGCCATGTTTTGTGTGGGTTTTTTTTTAGCCATTCTGATAACCTATGTCTTTTGAGTGGAACAGTTAGTCTATTTACATTCAGAGCGATTATTGTTAGATATGAATTTAGTGCCATTGTATTACCTGGAAAGTTGGTGTTTCTGGCGATTTCCTCTGTTCCTTTCTAGGCTTTGTTGCTTTTGATCTTTCTTTCCCACCCAAAGAGTCCCATTTAGTATTTCTTGCAGGCCGGTTTAGTGATCACAAACTCCTTTGTTTTTGTTGTCTGGGAAACTATTTATCTATCCTTCTATTCTGAATGACAGCTTTGCTGGAGTAAGTATTCTTGGCTGCATATTTTTTCCATTGAGGACAATGAATATATCATGCCAATTTCTTCTGGTCTGCCAAGTTTCTGTGGAGAGATCTGTGGCAAACATTATTTGTCTTCCCTTGCAGGTTAAAGAATTTCCCCCCCCTTGCTGCTTTCAGGATCATTTCCTTGTCTGTGTATTTGCAAATTTTACTATGATATATCTTGTTGTTAGCTGACTTTTGTTGATTTTGATGGCAGTTCTCTGTGCCTCCTGGGTTGCAATGTCTGTTTCCTTCTCCACATTAGGGAGGTTATTTATCTCTAATTTGCTCAAATAAATCTTTGCCCCCTTTTCCTTCTCTTCTTCTTCTGGGATTCCTATGATATGAATGTTATTGCACTTTATAGAGTCACTGAGTTCCCTAAGTCTACATTCATTATCTGGTATTTTTCTTTCCCTCTTCTTTCCTGCTGCATTATTTTCCATAATAGTGTCATCTATATCACTAATTCATTCCTCTGCTTCTTCCATCTTTGTTGTCAAAACATCCAGTCAGTTTTACACCTCCATTATAGCATTTTTTACTTCACCCTAAGTTTTAGGTCTTTTATCTCTGTGGTAGGGACTCCCTGGTGTCTTCTATAATCTTCTCAAGCCCAGCTAGTATCCTGATGATTGTCGTTTTGTTCTTTTTTTTTTTTTTAAAGATTTTATTTATTTATTTGACAGAGAGAGAGAGAGATCACAAGTAGGCAGAGAGGCAGGCAGAAAGAGAGGGAAGCAGGCTCCCTGACAAGTGGAGAGCCTGATGCAGGGCTCAATCCCAGGACTCTGAGATCATGACCTGAGCTGAAGGCAGAGGCTTTAACCCACTGAGCCACCCAGGCGCCCCAATGATTGTCGTTTTAAATTATGGCTCAGGCATATTACTTATATCTGTGATCCCTGGCCATGTCCTCTTGTTCTTTCTTTTGGAGTGAATTCCTCTGTCTTGACATTTTGTCTAGGTCTCTGTCTTCTGTGTGTTAGGGAAGCTTGTATGTTTTTTGCTCCTGAAAGTAATGGCTAAATTAAGAATAGGCCATATACTGTCCAGGGCCTGGCATTTCAGGAAGTTTTTTTGTTGTATGCTGTGTGCATTCTGCTACTGTGTTTTGGTTGCTCTTTCCCTCAGATCAGTCCTCTGCAGATTTTCTCCTTGCCTGCAGTGGGGAGTGTTTGGGCCTGGTCTAGTGTGTGGCAAGTTTTAACTAGGTGTGTTTTGGTTTGCGAGTTAGGAAAAAAACTAGATCCTATTTCCCCTAGGGCTGAGGGTTTGCAGCACTCTATGATCAGACTCAGTGCACGTGGGGGTTTGTGCTGGTGTTCTGGGGGAGGGGCCTGCTGTACTGATTCTCAGGCAGACTTACTCCAGTGGAAATGTACCTGCAGGGCACAGTGGGCCAGGGGTTGGTGTAAAAGTGACTTGAGTCTCCACTGGAGGCACTATGTTGCTCACTGAAGTATGTCTGTACTGTGGGCTGGGGTGGGCGGGGGGAGATTGGATGGCATCACTCCACTCTCTTGTCCACAGAGAGGGGAGTTCATGCCCCCCACTGTCAGGGAACCCTCACAAGAAACTGAACGATCTCCCCTCTTGTGTCCCCTGCTTTCATGGTGTCTGTGTCCGAGGCATCTCTCTGCCTGAGGGCACAGTGCTCCTGTGTTTTATCTCAGGCACACCAGCTGGGTTTCAACATTCCAAATTTTAGGGACTCGGCAGGGCAAGAACCTCCACTGATCCTCTCAGAAAGGATTTCACCGCACTGGGGCTCTTGCTGGTTTGTCCCAGAAAAGCCCAGGCTGTGCAGGGCCTCAGAGTTCAATGGTAAAACACAGCCAAACATGTTTCCAGGTTAGTTGCCTTCAGCAGGTGCCTCTGCTGCTATACTAATTAACAAGGTTGCTCAATGGGGTCCATTTTGTCTTTTGTCCCCTAAGAGACAGTGCCATCTCTCCCAAATGCATTCCAAGGAGGGAGGCTGTCTCTCCCTCTGCACCTCAGGGGGTCCTCAGGCCATGTTGCTCGCTCTGTCACCTTCCCCACAGGAGCACTGTTAACCCACCAGGCTCAACCCCAGCTATGGAGAAGACTTCTAAAACTTCATACTTTGAGCTCTGATGCTTATAAAAACTTGCAATAACCTGTCATGTCCTTTTCCTAGTCAATGGTTTTGGACAAGAGTTTTTCTTGTATAGTCCCTTTTGTGCTGTTTTCTCTCTCTCTCTTTCCCTCTCAGTCCTCTCTCCATGATCAGGGCTCCCTCTCTGCTGCACCTACAATTCCTTTCTCCCCTAAATCAACTCCTCAGCTCCTACCTTCCACAATGTGGCCTTTTCTCTTCCTTTAGATGTGCAGTTTGTTCTCTGTCCTCGATTGATTTCTTGGGGGTTTAGAAGGATTTCATATTTTTCTATCTGTGTTTCAGGAACAAGGCAATCATAAGGTCCCTCTACTACTCCCTGCTTCATGTATTTTGAAGCAGTTGGGTATATTCACGTTTAGGAATGGCATTTCTTTTCTTTTTTTTTTTTAAGATTATATTTATTTACTTGACAGGGAGAGACAAAGTAAGAGAGGTAACACAAGTAGGGGGAGTGGGAGAGGGAGGAGTAAGTTTCCCGTGGAGTAGGGAGCCCAACGTGGGGCTCGATTCCAGGACGCTGGGATTATGACCTGAGCCGAAGCCAGATGCTTAATGACTGAGCCACCCAGGCACCCCTGTATCTGTATATTTAAAGTGAATTTCTTGTGGAAGGCATATAGTAAGACTTAACTTTATTACCCAATTGGATAATCTCTGACTTTTAATGGGAATGTCTAGTCCATATGCATTACATGTAATTATTGATATGGTTACATTTAAATCTACTGTTTTGCTACTTGTTTTCTTTTGCCCCATATACTTTCTTTTTTTCCTTTTCCTGTCTTTTGGATTATTTTTTAGTACTACATTTTATGTCCTCCATTGGCTAATTTATTATACTAATTCATTCCACTTTTTAATGATTGATACAAAGTTTATGGCATGCATCTTTTTTTTTAAAAGATTTTATTTATTTATTTGACAGAGAGAGATCACAAGTAGGCAGAGAGGCAGGCAGAGAGAGAGGGGGAAGCAGGCTCCCTGTTGAGCAGAGAGCCCGATGCGGGGCTTGACCCCAGAACCTGGGATCATGACCTGAGCTGAAGGCAGAGGCTTAACCCACTGAGCCACCCAGGCACCCCTATGGCATGCATCTTTAATTATTAGTGTACCTTCAAACAGTATTATGCCACTTCTACAATAATGTAAGAATTTTCATTAGTATGTAGTTGATCCTTGAACAACATGAGAGTAGGAGCACTGACTTCCCTCACAATGTAGTAAAAAATCTGCATGTAACTTTTGACTCCCAAAACTTAACTACTAATAGCCTACTGTTGAGTGGAAGACTTAACCAATAACATAAAAAATTGACTAACACATATTTTGTATGGTATATGTATGATATACTGTATATACTATATTCTTACAATAAAGTAAGCTAGAGAAAAGAAAATGTTTTTAAGAAAAATCACAAGGAACAAAAAAAATGCATTTGTAGTACTGCATTTATCAAAAATAAATCCATGTGTGTAGGTGGACCTGTGCAGTTCAAACCCATGTTGTTAAAGGGTCAACTGCACTTCCAAGGTCTCTCTGCTCTGTCTGGCCAGAACTTGAATAGTTCAGAGATCTCTGTGTGAGCTATGGGGGTTCATTTTAGAGTGCCCTTACCAATGTTCTCTGCCTGGCCTCATAGAGGCAACGGGGATCCTCTTCAGATTTCGAGCTCTTGCTCTGTCTAGCTTACTCATTTCTGGTACTCTGCCTGCAAATTCCAGCTGCCTCAGCCTCCCTAACTCATACTCTTTCCCCAATTCAGCAAGATTGCCATGCTCTCCTAGAGTTTACCCTTCCATGCATCTCTGTCTGAAAAGTAGCTTCAGAAAGAAAACTGAGACCTTCACAGGCCTTACTTTGTTTCAGTTCTCAGTGGTTACAGTTCTTCTTCCTCTGTTACTCACTGTCTGAAAACAATTGTTTTATGTATCTTCTCTGGTGTCCTGTTGTTTATTATAGTAGGACAAATCCAGTACCAGTTACTGCTTCATGGCCAGAAGCAGTTGTTTCCCCTTTGGTTATATTTGCATTTCTTGTAACTACTTTTGCATTTGTCTGTATGATCTATTTTTTATTTACCATTACCATATGGTTATTTGAAATCTATGTTTATTTCTTTCTACTACTTAGTGATTACTCAGTGGGAAAAATATGCTTGCAGATACACTTCTTGAAAGCATTTTTAGGTTAAATATGAGGTTTTTCTCAGACTAGTCATATAAGGTCATTATTTATTAAAGTTAGTATTCTAGGTCTCATGTCGTTTTTATTATTAATTAGCATTTAGTGTATGCAATTCCATTGTTCATCTCCTGAAAATAATAAAATGTGACTTAAAGAATAGAGGAATCACAATCTCAGAGTGACAGGTATTGGAGAGAAATTTTACAGTTCTGTTTCTTGTTGTAGGAAAGAACTAGATTCAATGCCAACTTTATGCAACTAGCGAGCTAAGCCTTTCTTAAGAATTTACAATAAAAAGGGGATGCCTGGGTGACTCATTGGGTAAGCATCTTTCCCTGCTCAGCGGGGAATCTGCTTCTCCCTCTCTCCCTCTGCCCCTCCCCTGCTTGTGTTCCCTCTCGCGCTCTCACTCTCTGTCAAATAAATAAAATCTTTTTAAAAAATATTTTATTTATTTATTTGACAGAGAGAGAGAGAAATCACAAGTAGGCAGAGATGGGGGAGGGGGGAAGCAGGGTCTCTGCTCGGCATAATAAAGTCTATTAGGATTAGAGTTAAACATAAAAATCAAATCATTGAGGAGAAGATATTCATAATTTTATTTATTTTTTATTTTTTAAATTAACATATAATGTATTATTAGCCCCAGGGGTACAAGTCTGTGAATCGCCAGGTTTACATACTTCACAGCACTCACCATAGCACATACCCTCCCCAATGTCCGTAACCCAACCACCCTCTCATATTCATAATTTTAAAGGAGAGGAAACCAAAGGCAGAAACCTGAAAAAAAAATTAGCTCATGTACATGGGTGTGAATATGTAAGTGCGCACGTGTACGCGCGTGCATGTGTGTGTATGAATGAGCTGATGCATAAAAATGTCTGAAATAACTACACCAAGCTCTTCACAGTGGTTATTTTTAAGGGGAAGGGTCAGAAGGGACTTTTACTTTCTTCATTTACTTTTACTTTATTCATGTCTGTTTATATCATTACTATTTTTTGCAATTAGTACATGTAACATCAGGACGTTTTTTCATTTTGAAATATGAGGTCATAATGAATGGATATTGCCCATGCACACATGATTAAGTAACAATTGCTATCATCTATTGAATGTTAACTATGTGCTAGCCCGTTCTATAACTGACAGGACCCACCACAGCCTCATGAGACAGGTCCCACTTTTATCCTCCTTTATATAAGGTATTGAAGCAGGAAGAAATTGCTAGATTGGTGTTAAGACAGCTGGAGGAAGGATGGCTTAGAGAAGTCACATGGCAAATAAGTGGATTCAGACTCAGACAATCTGGCCTCAGAGCTAAGGTCTTGATTGCAATACTGTATTAGCTTTCAGAAATACTGTTTCTGAACACAGGCATAATATCCTGTTTAACACATTTATAGCCACATGCTTTGACATGATGGAAGCCCAACTATGAACATAGATTGAAATGTAACTATGTTTTCATCAACACTAGAAAAAGATGTCTGAGAGAGTATATAAAGACTCCCCTAAATATCCTCTAGTGGAATAATTTATGTCCTACCTGGGAGAATGAAGGTAAAGTAGTTTCTCTTCCACATAGTCTGTGGTGGATTGGAATCATCATTTTGCAGATATTCTTGGCTGCACAGAGCTTTCATGCATTGAATGTCTCTTCTCATTTCTTGAACTCCTGAGATATGTAGGCCTGACATATAAAGTCTTCTCTTCTTTTGTCCAGAAGCCAGTTTTTTTTTTAAGATATTTATTTGACAGAGAGAGACACAGTGAGAAAGGGAACACAAGCAGGGGGAGTGAGAGAAGGAGAAGCAAGCTCCCTGCTGAGCAGGGAGCCCCACATGGTACTCGATCCCAGGACCCCGGGATCACTACCCGAGCTGAAGGCAGATGCCTAATGACTGAGCCACCCAGGTGCCCCAAGAAGCCAATTTTTATTGCTATTTTCCCATCAAAACAGGTAAATACGTTGACATGTTAATATTTTAAAATCAAGAACAAAGCTGTCAATCTGAAATAAGCAATTTGCAGCACCTAAGGGCATCTCAGGATGAATGATTTATGGTTGACAAATTCAATCTAGATCGCAGCCATTGACAACAATATTAATTTCTCAATTAGCAGGAAGAGCAGAGTGACCATCACACTGATGGATATTCAAGTCTGCATAGAAAATTGCATTTTGAGAAATTCAAATGTAAATGCTTCTTATAGGTATTATATATTTAGTCAGTATAACCAAAGAATAATTTATTAGGAGTTAAAGAGACAAGGGAGAAAGAGAAAATTAAAACCATGAGTTTATAGTGTACTATAGTCCTCTCCCATATGCCAAATGCATGTTGGATTTACATACAAGTTGTTTTTTTTTCCTGGGGATTTTGATCAATTGAGATTTAGTGATATAAGTTTAAATATACTGATCTTAGTTCCCAAAACATTGGTTGGTTTGTGCTATTCTATGCTGCTGTGCACACACCTTTAACCCTTGCTGGCTGCCTACAAATCTTCAAGCAGGGGTAGGAAGGAGTGGAGAAAGCTTAGTGCGTGGTCTCCCCTCACTGAGAAATCTGAGTGCTGTGTCCTGGCCCACGAGTATCTTATTTGGCAAAGCCAAGAGCAGGGTTTGTGTGGGGAATAGTGGGAGGCAAGCGTCCACTGCTCTCTACATGGCACTCAACACAGTGTGCCCAGGATGAGAGGTAATCAGAGGCAGGAGACAGAAGATTCCTATTACCTACTGGACATGCTGTCAGTGATCTGTCTCCTGCATCAGCGGCTGAGCTTCTAGAGGGCACCAAGCTCTCGGTCTCCTGGAATCTTTGCATTTCCTGCACATAACAGTTCAGCAGGTAATTATTTAGTTATGGTTAAAAGTTATATGTTAGGATATGGAGATGAGGCGACTAGGTGGCTCAGTGGGTTAAGCCACTGCCTTCAGCTCAGGTCATGATCTCAGGGTCCTGGGATCAAGGCCCCCATCGGGCTCTCTGCTCAGCGGGGAGCCTGCTTCCTCCCTCTCCCTCTGCCTGCCTCTCTGCCTACTTGTGATCTCTGTCTCTCAAATAAATAAATAAAATCTTTAAAAAAGTTTTATGTTAGGAGTTGTTGAAAGTAAGGCAGAGGGGGTTGACATCTGTAAGCTAATAAATAAGGATCCGCTGTAGGTTCTTAAGAAGGCCTTTTTTTTTTTTTTTTTGCTTTGTTTTAATGTTCTGGTTAGGTTATTGGAGGGTTTCTCAACCTGCATTTGAAGCCAGACAGTTTTTCTGTGGTTGGGCCTGTCCTGTGCACTGTGGAATGTTTTAGCAAAATCCCTGACTTCTACCCAAGAGGTACCAGTAGCACCCCATAGGGGCAACAACCAAAAATGTCTCCAGACATTGCCAGATGTCTCCTGGGATTGCAAAATCGCCCCAGTTGAAAACCATTGGGCTGTTAGGGGAAGTAGTGAAGTTAGAGGTTAGGAAGATCAGATGTTCAGATAAGAAGAAGGGGAGCCAAAGGAAGGAGGGGGATGGAAGATAATTCAAGTGTCATTTGATCCAGTGACTCATTACTGGTGCTATTACAACTCTGTGTAGTATTTTGGAGCCTACTACAGAAGTATTGTGTGGTACTGAACTAAAACATCTAAGGTACAATTCATGAGGCATTCCCTTTTATCTCTTCTGGAAAAAATAGGAGACCTGACGTCACTTGGAGAAAACTATAGCCAGAGTTTTCAGGGAAATGTTATGGACAGTTGTCCTCTTGCTTGAATAAATTTACCTTTTATATAACTGAAAATACCAATAGTAAACATGCACCTTTTAATGCAAATTTTTATTTTTCTAAAGCTTTCAGTTGAGTGTGCAAGAGAAAAATGTTCCTGCAGGTTATGCCGTAATTCCCTCCTGCTAAGAAGTGTACTATAAAAATCCATGGTGTTACCCTTTGAAATGTGAAGCAGTCCTCCTTAAAGTGTAGTGGATGTTATCAAATCTGTTTCAGGGGCGCCTGGGTGGCTCATTGGATTAAGCCACTGCCTTCGGCTCGGGTCATGATCTCAGGGTCCTGGGATCGAGTCCCGCATGGGGCTCTCTGCTCAGTGGGGAGCCTAGTTCCCCCTCTCTCTCTCTCTGCCTGCCTCTCGGTCTACTGTGATCTCTCTCTGTCAAATAAATAAATAAAATCTTAAAAAAAAATCTGTTTCAGGAGAGGCTTGAAGGGAGCAGGAACATGAAATACATATTAGATGCAAAACACTTTGGTTTTGAAAAATTGGCACATTTGTTGTTTACTCCAGCAACAGGAGCTAATAGTGAGTTCACTGTAACCAACAAATGGTGTGGCAGCATCTGGTGTCATATGATTGTAACCAACCTACTGTTTACCAGTTAAACAAGGCAGAGATGAGGTGAGGTTTAGGCTGCCTATGGTTTGCGGCCATGCTTCATTTTTTTAAATTCTCCTTATTTTCTGCTCCTGCAAGAACTAAAGAACAGTCCTCCTATCTTCCTTCATGTGAGTACTGGTAATTGTGACATGTGGATGCTTCTAGGAAATGTCCATTTGCAAAAGATATTTGCTTGGTTGCCTTCACACTGATGACAGCAAAATTCCCAGGGACCCAGCTCTTGATACAGAAGTATCAAGAAGTAATGCTCCTCAGGACCATAGTGCCGGTCTGGCCCCTCATTTACACTGCTTCATTTCTGCCAAAAAACTGGTTGATACAAGGTGCATGAAATCCACCTCTGTTTTTCAAAGTGAGTTTCTGGTATTGTAAAACATCTTGCGTTAAGTTTGCACTCTACATTCTTGTTTTATACGCCATCTTGAATTTGTCGTCAGGTACAACGTGAATGTCAGCACCCAGCGCTGTGTGTGCTTGTGCAATACTGCATTCTCACGGGACCGGTCCAGGGGAGGGGAGGTCTCCCTGGTGGGGCCACTAGCCTCTCTCCTGGGTTTCCAGCAGCCTCTTCCCTAGCCTTCGGTCCATCCAATCCAGCACCTCAGAGTAGAGCTCTTTCCCTTGCTTGGGCGGAACCAAGAAAAGGCAAGTGCAAAGCCACACATAAGTGAGGTTTGCTGGCCATTCAGAATGAGATACTCATACTGGTGGAGGCTATTTGGGAAGATCTGGCCTCTGTGGTGTCCCTTCTTTTCTGTTCGCTATTCCCACTACTTCTGCTGTATGTTCCCATTTCCTTTCTCCCTCTTCTTCTCTTTTTCTTTCTTCCGTCATTTCTTAGTCTGTTCCAGCTGCTGTAATAAAATATGAAAAGTTGAGTTGTTTAAAAACAATAGAAATTTATTTTTCACAGTGCTGGAGGCTGTAAGTCCGAGATCAGGGCACCAGCATGGTGTGGGGTGGGGGTGAGATTTCTTGTTGTAGCCTCACATGGTGGAAGGGGCAAGGGAGCTCTCTTGGGCCTCTTATAAGGGCACGAATGTGATTCCAAAGGTCTCAGTCTTCATAATCTAGTCTCCTCTTGGCCCCACTTCCTAATATCACTTTGGGCTTTAGGACTTAACATATTAATTCGGAAGGGGACACAAACATTTATACCATAGCAATATCCTATGTGGTAAAATAACCTTCAGGTAGCAAAGCACTCAACCATAGAGTAATCTTGGCTTTTGTGTGAAATCTGATTCCTTTTAGGGACAGTTTAGTCTTCAGGGGGCCAGAAAGGTGGCAGTAGTGCCAGCTCACATCGTTTTTTTGTTTTTATTCCTCTCAGTTTTTTAAAAGTAATCCAAGGCCAATGTGGGGCTCAAACTCACGACCCTGAGATCAAGAGGCATAGTGCTACTGACTGAGCCAGCCTGGTGTCCCTCCTGTCCAATAGTTTTAAAGGAACATGTCTGCTTCAAGAGAACTTGTACCAAATCCCGAGTACTCCAGTGGGGTGGGATCCCATGCCCTGAGGAGCAGTAGACTGGAGCACTCCTGGCTCCTGGGCCAGACTGCAGAGTCTCAGCTCTGCTGCTCACCAGCATCGATTCCGGGCCTTCTGTTCCTGGATTCCTAACAAGGGATGACCACAACAAGCTGCCATCAGGTTGTCATGAGGGTAAGTGAGTTTATCAGTGTCAAGTGCTAGCCCATAGTTCACACCTGATGAATGATGTCAGGTGTAATAATCTCACCATCCTTGCCCTCAAGGAACTTGGAAACAGGTTAGGGAGGTGGGACAACAGACATGAAACAGTTCACAAGAGAGAGTCTGTCATAAAGTTTTACATGTTAGGGTTTAAGTGTCACAGGAGTTAAAAGAAGAATGAAATTTTTCAGGGTCTGTGGTCAGATAACGTTAATAGAGGCTGAAGGTTGTTTAGGACAATATACATTACGTGTTTACTCCTCCTATTACATACTCACCCAACTGAGTGTTCACCACAGGCCATTTACTTTGCTAATCATGTTTTCTACCCCAGAGAAGAGGTACAATTATGATCCCTGTGCTGGGTGCTGGGCTAAATAATTACCCTTCCATATGTTGTGTCATTCAATCCTTTCAACCCTCTTGGAATTAGGTGGCAATGTGTCCATTTCACAGATGCAGACACTGAAGTTCAGAGATGTTAGTTTCTCTATGGTGATAGTGGTAATAAATGGCAGAGCTGGGACTGGACAGGTCACCTGATGGCTGAGCA
This sequence comes from Mellivora capensis, assembly GCA_004024625.1. NCBI lineage: Eukaryota > Metazoa > Chordata > Mammalia > Carnivora > Mustelidae > Mellivora > Mellivora capensis. Next base: position 128,633 of record PISX010002944.1, on the reverse strand, counting down.
CGTGGAAGAGGGGTCTGTAAGGTTTGAAAGGCTGACAGCATAGGTGCAGAGGACAGGAAACCGTTGAGGCCGATACTCCAGTGAGAACAGAACATCTATTGGGAGTCAGAGGTAAAATGGGATTGCTAGGAGCGATCTCCTTAGAAAGACACCACAGGGCAAGTAAAAGTTCTTGGACTTGATCCAGTGGCAGTGGGAAGCTCACTGGCTTCCGAGCCCTGGAGAGAGTGATGCTATGAAACAAGCTATTACCAAGTTTAGCCTGGCTATAGCCTCACGGGCTAGTGGCAGATTAGAAAAGCAGATACTGGCTTGAGAAGGCAGCCGGGCAAAAGGACGTAGGAGAGATACAGGCGTGAGCTGATGTGGGCGCAGAGCGGGGTGTGCCACAGAGAACAGAGGAAACATCAAATCTAGGGGCCTCCTTAAAGGCAAATTGCCAGGACTCTGTGCCAGCTTGGATGAGGATGATAAATGAGAGAAGGAGGATCAGAGTGTTCCAGAATTTCCTGCCCTACAAGTCCTGAAAATAGTGATGCTTCTGACAAGGCACTGAAAATCAGGAAGATACGTGAGGAGGATTCGTTTCATTTTATATACATGGAGCTTGAGGCAGCCCATGGGAATCCTGTAACTATCTAGACAAATGGAGAGGAGTATGCATGAGAGGTCAGGCTGAGGACAAAAACCAGAGAATCAGCCAGGTAGAGAAAAAAGGATATCCCTCCAAGGCGATGATAATGCATAGGGTTAGGTGCCTAAATAAGGAAAAGAGACTGCCAAGGGGAAAAGAGTAATTGGTTTCGATAGCTACAGGAAAATAGAAGAAATAACGGCACCCTACGTAGACAGGTCAGAAGGTGGTCACTTGGGCCACGTGAGGAAGTGAGCTCATGGGTTCAGTAGACTTGAGTGTGGAGGCCACACAGAAGCAGGTGGGGGATGAATGGTGGGGAGTGAGCAGATGATGGGAGAATCTTCAGACTGATGGGAGGAGAGGATTAGGCTAGGGCTCTCCTGGAAGGGGGGCACCAGGCCAAAGGAAGGTTGTCTTTTTTTCATTGTAGAATTAAGTGGCGGTAGCTCTGCCTTGGGCTCCCTGCTTAGTGGGGAGTCTGCTTCTCCCTCTCCTGTTGCCCCTCCTCTCCACCCATGTTCTCTGGCTAACTCTCTCTCTCAAATAAATAAATAAAATCTTTAAAAAAAAGTTAAATGTGGGAAGGCATGCCAATGGCCGTGGACAGGGAGAATTTCACAACTCTGCGATTATGAAACAGGTATAACACAAAAAAAGAACTCTGGGGAGGGAGTCATTTTGCAGCTTTTTCTTAAATGACAGTGGAATAGTTAGACCATGTCCCACTCAAACAGAAGTGGAGATTTTTCATAAGCTTTATCTCTGTGGCCTCCAAGCTGTTTTTTGATTATTTACATCTAGTAGTAGTATTTTTTTGAGCATTCAGTCTCAATATATGCATATTTAATTTTGAATTATATATATGTACTACAATTAGCTAATGTCTCAAGGTGCATCATTCACTAGTTAACAATTAAAAATAGTTGATATAATTTTATAATTTAAATGTTGTTCTTGATAATTTAGAATTATTTTGGGGTGACTTCCTGCTAGAATTGATTATATTGCCCTTGTTTTTACCTTGTACTTAGCTGTGTAACATAATCCATATTGACTAGGTTCATAGAAACTCCCATTTATACAAACTCATGCACGTGGACCCCACACCCCATTCAGAGCACCACACATCCCACTCCAGACCCTTGGCCGTCTGATGTAGGACTGTGTGAGTATACCAGCGTCAGTCTATAGATTAATATCTGTAAAGCTTAATTCTCCCCTCCCTCCCTCCTTCCCCCCTACTTTCCTTCCTTGCTACAAAATGAACATCCATAGATGGTCTAATATTTTCTTTTACTTCCCAGTAAATCTTATTACCTTGGAGAACACAATTTGGAGTGCAAAATGGAGGAAATGGGAGAATCACACTTATCATTGTTCCATGACAGCACTTCCTTTTTCTTTAACAGGCTTCATGTCTTGGATTGGGAATCAGGAACTTGGATCTTCACTTTCTCTTTATTTCCATCTTGTGTACCATGTCCTAGGGCAAGTTCTTCCATCCTCCCTGTGCCCCAATTTCCTAATCTGCAGAGCAGGGATAAAAACACCTTTCAAACCTTCCTTAAATGGCTGCACAGTTTCTTCTGGACTCAAATATGTGAAAGTGTTACAAAAACTAGAAAATGCCAAATTCATGTAACTGTCTTTCCAATTTCACCTCTAGAACATACAGATGCCACATGGTACACCTTTTTTTTTTTTTTCCGAATTCTTTACAATGTAGCAAATCCTTTGATCATTAAGGATTTCTTTTCAATATTCCAAGTCACTGAAGAATGATGTATGTAGGTAGAATTACCCCTCTTGTTAGCTAGCAATGAATTACAGATTCCTTTCTGGTGCCTTTGCCCACACAACTGCCACTTCTCTGAGGTCCCTTCTGTCGTACAAAAGCTTTGATTTCACTGACAACAAAGACTCAAGTGTGCACTTAATCGCCTGTTTGAGGGGCAAGTGCCTCCAGATGGTTCACCTTAAGTATGGACTCTGCCAGGCACACCCAAGACCCAAACTACACACCACTCAAACAATTCAGAGCAGAGAAGGATACCACACAACTTGCTTTGCTTAAATCGCCAAGATTATAGTAAAACAATTTTTTTATGTGTATGGGGCTGGAATCATTTTGAATATATTTTTTTCTGATTATTAATCATTCATGGTAGAAACTTCAGAAAAGAGAGATAAACAGAAAAAGTAAATAAAAATGACCTGTTATCCCAGCCTCTTTGAGCATTTTGGTGTAAATGGTCCCATTTTTCCCTTCTGTTAATAGGAATAAAATCACACGGTTAATAGGAATAAAATCACATGGGTTAGTAATATTATTTTAAAATATGTAATAACATACAGTGATATTTTATTAAATATTCTTTTCTGATATGATTTTTTGAAAGATTTTACATATTTGAGAGAGAGAGAGTGCACACAAGCAGGGGGTTGGGGCAGAAGGAGAGGGAGATGCAGACTCCCTGCTGAGCAGAAAGCCCAATGTGGGACTCAATTTCAGGCCCATGAGATCATGACCTGATCCAAAGGCAGATGCTTAACCGACTGAGCCACCCAGGAGCCCCGATAAGATTTTTTTTTTCTAAGATTTTATTTATTTATTTGACAGAGATTACAAGTAGGCAAGAGAGGCAGGCAGGGAGAGAGAGGAGGAAGCAGGCTTTCTGCTCCGCAGAGATGTGGGGCTCCATCCCAGGACCCTGGGATCATGACCTGAGCCGAAAGCAGAGGCTTTAACCCACTGAGCCACCCAGGCGCCCCCCCACCTAAGATTTTTAATGGTGCATTCTCTTCCACTGGATGGAGCATAATTCATTTAACAATAGGCTACTGTTGAGCACATGCAGATATTTTGGCTGCAGGGTAGGAGAGCTGGCCAGTGGGCAGGGCTGGGAAATGAGAGACACAGTGTATATTTCCCCTAAGCACATGCTCTAAAGAAGATACTTAGGTGATCCTTTCTCCTGTGTTATGTTTCACCCATTGTCTTGATGGTAAACTTGGCCACATGTTTAGCACTGCAATGTATAGCCCATATAATTCTTATTTATTTATTTATTTGATTTTTTTCAGTATCCCAAAATTCATTATGCACCACACCCAGTGGTGTGCAATACGTGCCCTCCTTAATACCTCCCACCAGGTTCACCCATTTCTCCACCCCCTCCCCTCTAAAAATTCTGTTTGTTTCTGAGTCCACAGTCTCTCATGGTTTATCTCCCTCTCCAATTTGCCCCAATTCACTTTCCCCTTCCTTTTCCTAATGTCCTCCATGTTATTCCTTATACTCCACAAATAAGTGAAACCACAATTGACTTTCTCTGCTTGACTTATTTCACTCAGCATAATCTCCTCCAGTCCCGTTCATGTTGATACAAAAGTTGGGTATTCATCCTTTCTGATGGCTGAGTAATATTCCATTGTATATATGGACCACATCTTCTTTATCCATTCGTCTGTTGAAAGTCATCTTGGTTCTTTCCACAGTTTGGCGATTGTGGACATTGCTGCTATGAACATTGGGGTACATATGGCCCTTCTTTTTCCTACATCTGTATCTTTGGTGTAAATACCCAGTAGTGCAATTGCAGGGTCATAGGGAAGCTCTATTTTTAATATTTTGAGGAATCTCCACACTGTTTTTCAAAGTTAGCCCATATAATTCTATCCTTAAGGTATCAATGATTCCTTCTTTTGGATGAACTCACAGAAATGGAAATTGGGGATTAACTGGTTTATAATATTCCAAGCCTTTTGATGAGTATGGATTGCAAAATTTTCATTTGGAAAGTTTGAACCAATTTCTCCTTCCTAGAGTAAGGCTCTTCATTTCCTCAGTGTTATTGAACACTGGTGTAATGTTTTTTAAACAAATTTTTGAGTGGGAATAGTTTTGACTCTATGTTTACTGAATTAAGTTGTTCTGTGGACATCTTGCCAAAAAAAGTTCTTGGTTTCTGAGCCTCCCTTACGTGGTTGTGAAACTGTTTTAGTTTGTTGTTTGTTTTTAAGGCAATAACTACAGTAATAAAGAACAAAAGTAGAACATACCAAGAGAGTGTATTACAATCACAATTGAATAGTAGGAAGTGCTGCTAAAGCATTCTGATAGGCAAGAATTCAGTGATGGAGGTATTGGTTAGATGATGTTTTACATCACGAAGTTACAAAGTTTATCTGAAGATAAACCATGCTAGTTACCAAATCCTTTTTGTAATAGAGTATGAGATGACTCCTAGATTTTAGGGAAATAGCTTCTTGATGTTTGAACAGAATTTAATGTCTATATGATGAGCTTCCACCAACCATGCATGATTCAGGATGCTAAATAGTATTTGATACCACAGGTCAAGTTTGCCAAGGCACTCTAGTGACTCAAAATCTGTTAACAGTAACAAATTAATATCTGACATATTGAAGTATTATCTTTTCTGTATTCTCACACTATGAACTGATTTGTGTCCTCACTCCCTCCGTAACAACTATCTATGTGCAACTGTTGGCTTCACCAATTGAAAACTGAGTAGCAGATTTGGCTTTAGTTCTGTATCTAGTAATAAAGAAGATACATAAACTACTGTATCTACTGAAGAGAGAAAACATCAGTTTCACTAGATCTGACCTTATTCTTTTTTACATGGAATTTAAAAAGCTTGTATAGAAAAGTAAATAATCCTCTTATTTTTGAAGTGTTAGCTGCTTTATGCTACTGTACTATAAAATAAAATGTGAAAGAAGCTTAACCACATTGTAATTTTCTTGCAGTTCTGACTATGTATTTCCCTGTGGTAACAACAAAAAGCATGGATTTGCTTCCGTTTTTAGTTCTGTTCAGGAATCTCAACAGCAGCCATATAGTAATGCAAGTGCTGGAATAATAATGACAACCCAGTAAATTCCCATTTAATTAGAGAGACTGGGAAGTGCTGTTTTTGAATTTATTGAATATTTTGGCTAATCAGTGGTTGAAGTAGGTGTTTGCCAAATATTTACCTGCCTGCCTCGCCTACTGTGCTCTTTTAGGTTGAGGGAGGGTGGTGGAAAGAAATATAAGAAATGATCCCTCCATTCAGGAGCTAACAAACCAGTTAAGTAGACATCTTTACATATATGAACGTGGGAATACTACCGAACAGTGCCCAGTTGCTAAGTGATGAAGCAGAAAATGAATATAACCATAGGAATTTGCGTTGGAGGGAAGGACAATAAAGCACTGGAACAGTGAGGAAAGCTTCATGGAGGAGGTGGCCTGGGCCTGGCATAGGCAGCATTTAGGCAGGAAGAGAGGAGGATGAGGGGGTTCCATGAAAGTGAACTGAGTGGAGGAGATTATGAGTAGGCTCAAGGTGGGGTTTGCTGAGATGATCAAATGAGGAGAAAAGGAAGCAGACTAGGAAACGGTAGCGGCTGGAGAAACTCAAGTTATGGTAAAAGATTATCCTAAGGAGTCCAAGGCCCTGTGTTCAAAGATAGGACAAACTAGCCTTGGAACTATTGGGTTTGAATTCTGGGGCTGTGGGCTGGGTGGTCTAGTCCTGGGACACAGCACTGAGAGAAGTCCAGGGGCAGGTAAGTCTTTAGGTAATCTGGCTGCATTAAAATTTCAGGCCATGGGTGAATGCATAGCTTATGGGATATAAGACCAGTTCTAGGGCAGTGCTGTCCAATGGAAATAGAGTGTATGTCACATAGATAATTTAAAATTTTCTGGTAGCCACATTTAAAAAAAGTAAAAATAAACAGGTAACAATAATTTTTATATTTTATTTAATCCAAGATACCACAAATATTATCTCAACAGATAATTAAGATAAAAAAGTATTTGTCTCGTATTTTAGTTTTTTGTTCCTAAGTCTTTGAAATTCAGTATGTATTTTTATAACTGTAGCGTATCTCAGTTGGACTGATCACACTGCAAGTACTAATAGCCACATGTGGCTTGTGGCTACCATACTGAACAATATAGTTCTAGGGTTGAGTACCCCAACCAAGGATGCCAGTAAGAGTTAGAAGTACTGTGAGTATTATGCAGGAAAACTGGGTAAATCAAACTATATTCTGGATTCAGTCAAAGCTTTTATGAAGGAAAGGGAAGAGAGAGAAAGGTAGAATTTAATGGAACAATTTTTTAAAAAAGATTTTTATTTATTTACTTATTTGAGATAGAGAGAGGAAGTGAGAGAGAGCATGAGAGGGGAGAAGCTGAGGGAGAAACAGACTCTCTGCGGAGCCAGGAGCCCGATGCAGGACTTGATTCTGGAACTCTGGGATCATGACTAAGCCAAAGGCAGTCGCTTAACCAACGGAGCCACCCCGGTGCCCTGGAACAAATGCTTTAACTAGAGGGTTCCGGAAATTCTCACGGCTGATACTCAAGTCAAAGGAGTCCATTCCAAGCTTTCCTAAGTAATCATAATCATGCAGAGAACCAGAGGTGGAGATCAGGGACAGGTCTGGGTTCATGGGAGGGCCATCAAGAGGAGACAGAAGCAGTTCAGAGGACAAGGGTGAAGAAATGACCCTCTCTGCAATAAGGGTCTGCACTAGGGTATGAATGTGGAGGAAATTAAGATTGGGTAGGTGGTAGAAGGGAAGATGATGATTGACACTAGAGTTTCTCTGAAGGTATAGATGAGGTAAGGATGTAGACTTGGAAGGCAGATTGGGCCTAACCATGAGCTGTGACCTCACTGTGTAGGAGGACCTCACCATGTGGCAAAACTCAACTATATAAGAGGTCTACACCACTGCAAGGACAGGACCCACCCTATGGGAAGACCTTATACAATGGGAGGACTCCACCACAAAACAGGACTTTCTCATATACGAGGACCCCCACCAAGAAATAGGACCTCACCATGTAGAAGGAATCTACCATAAGACAAGAGTCCACCAAATGAGAGAACACTCCTCATGTGATAGAAACTCTCCATACAGGAGGAACCATGAAATAAAAAGAGAACTCACAGAATGGGAGAAGATATTTGCAAATGATATATCTGATAAATGACTTGTTTCCAGAATATGTAGAGAACTCTTTTTTTTTTTTTAGATTTTATTTATTTATTTGAGAGAGAGAGAGATAGAGAGAGCATGAGAGGCGAGAAGGTCAGAGGGAGAAGCAGACTCCCTGTGGGGCTGGGAGCCCGATGTGGGACTCAATCCTGGGACTCCAGGATCGTGACCTGAGCTGAAGGCAGTTGCTCAACCAACTGAGCCACCCAGGCGCCCTGTAGAGAACTCTTATAAGTCAATAACATAAAGATAAATAACCCAGTTTTAAAAGTAGGCAAAGGATATGAATAGATATTTCTCCAAAAAAGACATACAAATGCCCAATAAGCTCATGAAAAGATACTGAACATCATGCAAATCAAAATCACAGTAAGATGCCTCTTCATACCCCCTGGATGGCTAGAGTGAAAAACAGGCAATAACAAATGTTGAGAACAATATGGAGAAACTGGAACCCTCATTTGTTGCTGGTGAGAACTGTAAAATGCTGTAGCCATATTGGAAAACAGTGTTGCCATTCCTTGAAATGTTAAACACTGGAGATAATATATGACCCAGCAGTTCCACCGTTAGGTATCTACCCCAGGAGAAATAAAAACACATGTCCATGCTTGTGTGGACATATAATTCTCACAGCAGAATTATTCATATTAATCAAAAAGTAAAAACAACACAAACGTCTATCAATTAATGAATGGATAAACAAGGGTATGTCCACACAGTGAAATATTATGTGGTGACCAGAAGGAATGAAGTATTGATAAATTATACAACATTGATGAACCTCAATACATTATGCTAAATGAAAAAAGTCAGTTGCAGCAGACCACATATTACATGATGATTTATATGGCATGTCTAGAATAGACAAATCCATAGACACATAGATTAGTGGTTGCTTAGGCCTGGAAGGCGTTGGGGGAGAGCAGGAATGGTGAATGATTGCTAATGCATTCAAGGGTTCCTTTGGGGACGTGTAAAGGTTCTAAAATTAGATTATGGTGATGGTTGCACAAGTCTGTAAATATATTAAAAACCATTGGATTGTATACTTTAAATAGCTGAACTTTATGGTTTGAAAATAATATGTCAATAAGGTGGCTAAAAAAAAGTGAACCGAGCTTCAGGGTCCTGTGGGATAATATCAAGTGGTTTCATATATGTGAAATCGAGAAAGGGTGATAGAAGAAATAATGGCTAAAAAAAGTCTCAAATTTAATGAACACTATAAACCACAGACCAGGAATCCCAAAGAATCCCAAGCAGAATAAGCACACATATTCACATCATAAATGGAGGTATATCATAGTCAAATTGCTGAAAACAACTGATTAAGAGATACATCTTAAAAGTGGCCAGGGTGGGGGGGAAGTTGTCAGAGAAAGTGGGAAACACATTATACACAGAGGAATGTAGATAGAATTTATAGCAAATTTCTCATCAGAAATATGCAAGAAAAAAATGAAATGACTATAAAATGCTAAAAGAATAAAAATTTAAGATATTTAAATTTAAATTTAAAATTTAAATTTAAAATTTAAAATTCTGTATTAAGTAAAAATGTTCTCCAAAACAAAAGCAAACTTTTAGATAAGCAAAAATGGAGAGACTTGGTCACTTGCAGATTTGTACTAAAAGAAATGTTAAAGGGACTTCTGCAGGCAAAAGGAAAATGCTATGTGATGGAAAACTTGGACTTACACAAAGGAACGAAGAGCACTAGAAAGGTCAATATGTGGATAAGTATGAAATATTTTTTATATTAATTCATTAATTTCTTTAAATGGTAGCTGAGCAAAGAAAAAAACAAAATAAAATAAAAAAGGCACAGTGTGTTGTGATGTTCACTAACAGGTGTAGAAATAAAATGTATGACTGGGGCGCTTGGCTGGCTCAGTGGGTTAAGCCGCTGCCTTTGGCTCAGGTCATGATCTCAGGGTCCTGGGATGGAGCCCCTCATCGGGCTCTCTGCTCGGCAGGGAGCCTGCCTCTCTGCCTCCTTGTGATCTTTCTCTTTCTGTCAAATAAATAAAATCTTAAAAAAAAAAAGAAATAAAATGTATGACAAGGGCTCAAAGGACAAGAGGGGGAAAAAAAAGCAAGCATAATGTTGTAAGAGTCTTACATATCTTATATAAGATATGGTATAATATTACTTCGATGTAGACTGAATAAGTTAAGCAACGATACTATAAATCTTAAAGGAACCATTAATAATTAGGATGAAGAGAAATAGCTTATAAACTAACAGTGGAAATAAAGCAGACTTCTAAAACACAACCCTAAAGAAGGTATGAAAAGAAACAGGAACAATGCAGATTTGGAAATTCATCAGACCTAACAATCTTAAAGTTGAATGCACCCAAAACAGAGCTTCAAAATATATGAAGGAAAAACTGATAGAAGTGTAAATGGAAACAGACAAAGGCATACCTGGAGACTTCCTTTGCCCTGTCTTAGTATTTGATAGAAAAAAGAAAATCAGTAACTATATAGATGATTTGAACCATCCTATTGAACAAACTGGATCTAATTTATATTTACAGTATGCTTCACTCAGCAACAGTAAAACACAAGTGTACATGAAACATTTACTAAGATCCAAATGCTGGGTCAAACAACATGCTTCGTCATATCTTCATGCTTCGTCAAGCTTCAATCAAAGGATTGAAATAATTACAGATTGCATTTTCTGAAAAAAAAAATGGAATTATCTGAAATTATTTAGAAAACCTAAAATATTTTTAAAACTAAACAAAACATTTAAATTAAATAGCCCAAGGGTAGAAGAAGAAGTCACAAATTAGACAATATTTTCACCTGAATGAAAATGTAAAAATATGTCAAAATTTGTAGGATATGAAAAATACTTAGAAGAAAATGTATAGTTTTAAATGCTCAATTATAAAAGAAGTGCTAAAATCAATCTAAGCATCCATATCAAGAAGCCAGAAACAGACGAGCAAATTAAATCAAAGTAAAAGGAAGAAAATAATAAATAAATATAGGAGTTAAAAGTGACAGTATAGGACACAAAATAATAGTGACATAGAATAGGAAACTATATATTAGAAAATCATTGGGGTGCCTGGGTGGCTCAGTCAGTTAAGCATCTGCTTCGGCTCAGGTAAGGATCCCAGGGTCCTGGGATGAGTGTGCTCAGGGGGAACAGTGTGCAATCTCTCTCTCTCTGTTGTGCTCTGTCAAATAAATAAATAAACGAAATCTTAAAAAAAATCACTAAAACCTAATAAGATTTCTTTGGAAAATGACAAAATTGATAAACTTCTAGTAAGACCGGTTGGGGGGGTGAGATAAGGAAAAATTACCATCAGCAGAATTTAAAAAAAAATGGACATTACCACAGATCTTGCAACCATTAAAAAAATAAAAATAGGGGCGCCTGGGTGGCTCAGTGGGTTAAAGCCTCTGCCTTTGGCTCAGGTCATGATCTCAGGGTCCTGGGATCGAGCCCCACATCAGGCTCTCTGCTCAACGGGGAGCCTGCTTTCCCTCTCTCTCTCTGCCTATTTCTCTGCCTACTTGTGGTCTCTGTCTGTCAAATAAATAAATAAAATCTTAAAAAAAATAAATAAAATAAAAAATAAAAATAAAATAAAATAAAAATTACATTAAAAGTAAAATAAATAAAAATAAAAAAATGAATATTAAAACTACGGAAATAAATATAACAACAGATGAGGAGGACAAATTCTTTGGAAGTCATAGATTAGCAATAGTGACTTAAGAAAAAAAAACCCAGAAAATCTGAGTAGCCATATACATATATATATATGTATATATATATATATATTCTCTTTGGTATATACATACCAAAGAGATTTAATTATTAATTAAAAGCTTCCCATAAAGAAAACTCCAGGCCCAGATCGATTCGCTAGTAAATTCTACTTTTTCTGAGCCCAGACAATGACAGTACAAGAAAAGAAAACTAGTAACTGATACAGCTCATTGAAAGATACAGAAATTCTGAGTGAATTTTAGCAAATTGAATCTATCTAAGAATATATAAAAAGGATAATGCATTATGATCAAGTGAGATTTTTCCCCTCAATAATGCAAGGTTGCTTTAATATTTTTCTTTTCCTTTTTTAAAAAAAATTTATTTATTTGTCAGAGAGAGAGGGAGAGAGAGCAAGCGAGCACAGGCAGACATAGCGGCAGGCAGAGGCAGAGGGAGAATCAGGCTCCCTGCCAAGCACGGAGCCCGATGTGGGACTCGATCCCAGGACGCTGGGATCATGACTCGAGCCAAAGGCAGCCGCTCAACCAACTGAGCCACCCAGGCGTCCCTCCTTTTTTTTTTTTTTTTTTAATTTTTAAGATTTTACTTATTTATTTGACAGACAGAGATCGCAAGTAGGCAGAGAGGCAGGCAGAGAGAGAGAGAGAGGAGGAAGCAGGCTCCCTGCTGAGCAGAGAGCCTGATGTAGGGCTCGATATCAGGACCCTGAGATCATGACCTAAGCCAAAGGCAGAGGCTTAACCCACTGAGCCACCCAGGAGCCCCTGCTTTAATATTTTTCTCCAAAGATTTATTTATTTATTTGAGAGAGCAAGAGCATGAGCAGGGCGAGGGCTGAGGGAGAGGAACAGAATCTTAAGCAGACTCCACGCCCAGTGTAGAGCCTGATGCAGGGCTCCATCTCATGACCCTGAGACCATGACCTGAACCAAAATCAAGCACCTGACACTTAACTGACTGAGCCACCCAGGTGCCCCAAGGTTGCTTTATTTTTTTATTTTTATTTTTTTTAAAAAGATTTTATTTATTTAATTGACAGAGAGATCACAAGTAACCAGAGAGGGAGGCAGAGGGAGAGGGAGAAGCAGGCTCCCTGGTGAGCAAAGAGCCTGATGCAGGGCTCGATCCCAGGACCCTGAGATCATGACCTGAGCCGAAGGTAGAGGCTTAACCCACTGAGCCACCCAGGCACCCCGAGGTTGCCTTAATATTGAAAAAAAAATTCAATGTAACTGCCACATTAACAGAATTAAGGAGAAAACCAGATGATCTTCCTATGTGATACATAAAAATGTTTAATAAAATTCAATACCCATTCATAATACAAAAACCTCTTAAAAAGCAAGCTAGAAATGGAAAGGACCTTCTTCAATTTGGCAAAGGGTATCTGAAAAACCTTTAGCTAACATCATCTGTTAGGGTGAATGCTTTCCCCAGGACTGAAAATAAAGTAAGGATAATGCTGTCAAGGTCTCGATTCAGCATTGTACTGAAGGTCCTAGCTAGAACAATAGGTAAGAAAAAAATAAAAGGAATACAGACTGAAAGAAGTAAAACTGCCTTTTTTTTTTTTTTTGCAGATGACATGATTGTATATGTAGAAAAATTTAAGTAATCTATAAAAAGTAAAATAGAAGAATTGAATTTAGCATATATAAGGTTATATATACAAAAATCTAGTCTTTCTATATACCAGCAATGAGCATTTGGAAGTTGAAATAAAATACCACTTATTATAGTATCGAAAGATGGAACTACTTAGGGATAAATTTAACACAGTATGTGCAAGGTCTTTACGACTAAAAACAACAACAAACTATAAAAATTGCCAAACAAAAGTAAAGAAGAACTAAATAAATGGAGATGTACCAAGCTTCTAAACTGAAGACTAAATATTGTGATGTCAGCCCCCCCCCATTGTTACATAGCTCAGTGCAATCCCAATCAAAATCCCAGCAGGCAATTTTATAACTTATTCTAAAATTTTTATATAAAAACAAAAAAGATGTAGAATAGCCAAAATGATTCTGAACAGGAACACTTCAACTATCAGATTTCAAGATGGATCACAAAGCTACCTTACTATACTACAGGATAAACATATGGGTCAGGTAGATCCTGGAACGGACCTGGTCAAATAATGTTTGACAAAGGGCCACAGTAATTCAAAGGGGAAATCATAGTCTTTCCAACAAATGGTATAGGCACAACTGGATAATCACATGAAAAAAAATGAACCTTGATCCTTAGCATATTCCATATACAAAATTAATCTCTAATTGGATCATATACCTAAGCTTAATGGGTAAAACGTACAATTTCTAAAATAAAACAGAAGAAAATCTATATGAACTGGAGGTAGTATTAGATTTCTTAGGGCATAAACAATGAGATAAGCTATTGATATCAAGCTATCAATAAATCAGACTTCTACAGAGTTAGAACTTATGCCCTTCAAAGGACAATACTAAAAAAAAAAAAAAAAAAAACACAAGCCACCCAATGGAAGAAAATATTCCCAAAACACATACCTGACAAAGGAATTGTATCCAGAATATATAAAGAACTACTACAACTCAGTAAGATAAACAACCCAATTAAATTGGGCAAAAAACTTGAAAAGGCACTTTATAAGATATATTAATAGACATACAAAAATGTGTCAGCATCATTAACCAGGGAAATTCAAAGTAAAACCACAGCAAGGGGTGCTTGGGTGGCTCAGTCAGTTAACTGTCCAACTCTTGATCTCAGCTCAGGTCTTGACATCAGGGTCATGAGTTCAAGACCCATGTTGCATTCCATGCCCATACTTAAAGGGAAAAAAAAAAGTAAAACCACAGTGGTTATATTAAGAATCTGGAGCAATTACAAATCTCATACATCGTTGATGAGAATGTAAAACAGTACCAGTACTTCAGAAAAGTGGTTATTTCTGGGCACCTGGGTGGCTCAGTGGGTTAAAGCCTCTGCCTTTGGCTCAGGTCATGATCCCAGGGTCCTGGGATGGAGCCCTGCAGAGCCCCGCATCAGCATCTGGATCTCTGCTCAGCAGGGAGCCTGCTTCCCTTCCTTTCTCTCTGCCTGCCTCACTGCCTACTTGTGATCTCTGTCTGTCAAATAAATAAATAAAATCTTTAAAAAAAAAGAAAAGTGGTTATTTCTTATAAAGTTAAACATATACTTACTCTAAAACCCAGCAGTCTTATTTCTCATATTTACCCAAGAGAAAAGAAAATAAATCTCCACACAATGACTTGTACATGAATGTCCATAACGACTTTATTTATAATAGACAAAAACTAGAAACAACCTAAATGTCCATCATTATTTGTGATATATAAACAAATGTGGAAAATCCATACATGGCGACGCTAATTAGCAATAAACAGAACTAGTCATAAATTCGACTAGTCATACATGCAACAACACATTTGAATCTTAAAAAAAGTCTTACATTCTGTATGATTACAGTTTTATGAAACTTTAGAAAAGACAAATCTGATTCACAGTGACAGAAAATGATGAGGGGTGGGGCAGGGGTGGGGAGTACTGACCTAGATTTTGGGACTTTGGCAGGTAACAAAAATGTTCTAGATCTTGTGGTGGTGGTTATCCCGGTATGCTAAAATTCTTAAAACTCATTGAACTGTTTTGACAACTGAAATGGGAGCATTTGGTTTTATGTAAACTACACCTCATTAAAAATTGATTTTTAAAAAATGGAAGGGAAATAAAAGGCATTATCAATATAATCAGGTTTGAATTTTCTTAGCTCAAATCGAATTCTATTTTTGCTTCTCTGAGACTGTTCTGGTCATCTTGACTGAACTAGGATAGCAAAAAATGTCAACGCTGTATTTTGAGATAAAACATATGTAGATAATTTGTTATTTATATAGCTCGCTAATTCTTCATATTTTTATACTATGTTGACATTTAGATGTAAATCTCTTAGGGTTTCTGTGAGTGGGGCTGGCTGATCCCAGACGTTTTCATGTAGCTTTAAAAATGTTGATTATATTCAAGTGTGTCCAAGTAACTGTTATGCAGAGGATTAGAATTATAACAAGATATTCTTTATAAAGACCGTTGTTAAATGTAGCCTAATATTCCATTAAAAAAATAACTCCTTACTGGGCTTTTGGATTTTTGGTTCTGAATAAAAATAAGTCTTCCATTGAGCCGCTAAAGGCTAAAGGTGATGGTTCCCTCTCCCAGCTCTTAGGGCAATTACTCGGTGTATTGCTTATATGGCAGTTCAGTTCTTCCACGTTTGCACTCTTTCCAACTGGTTCTTCAGCTCCCTGAGACCACAGTAGACAGCCTAGTACCTGTTGGTGTCATTTTGCTGTACTGATTAAGTGAATTGGGATTTATTTAACTACTTTGTTGTATAGGGCTTTTGTTACAAATCAAAATAAAAATAAGCTCAATTCTTAGTAATTCCACAGAATTGTTACAGATTAATGTTGATTGATTGATCTGTTTAATTTACAGAGCTCAGCTGCCTTCATCTTCTTGAGGGTGGATGATGTAGAGGAGAAAGCATCAACAGAGGAGCAGGAGACCTGGATTTCGGAGTGGGCAGTCACAAGGCTGGGTCTGGTTTTATAAAGCAGGTAATGTGAGCCTCTCATCCCCTCATTTAGGACACTTGCTAGGGTTCTCTTTCTAAATGGAGACTTCCTAAAGGGATTGAGCATCGTTTGCTGGGTTCGAAGGTTAGTATGTTTTCACTCTCCTTTGTCTCCAATATCTTTAATTTCTGTTATCTTTGAAGTTTCGACCTTTGTCAAATACTTTTTAGTGGAGAAGACAATGGTCTGAATTTTGAAGATTTGCCTTTTAAGATGTCTTTTTTTTTTTTTTAAGATTTTATTTCTTTGACAGAGAGAGAGAGAGAGAGGGAGAGAGAGAGAAAGAGGAAACAAGCAGGGGGAGCGGCAGGCAGAGGGAGAGGGAGAAACAGGCTCCCCACCAAGCAGGGAGCCTGATGCGGGGCTTGATCCCAGGACCCTGGGATCATGACCTGAGCCGAAGGCAGAGGCTTTAACCCACTGAGCCATCCAGGCACCCCTGACTTTTAAAACATCTTAATAATTAAATGGTACCGATAGATTCAACATACACAGTTCCCTCTACTCTGCCACTCAGAGTACATTCCTGGGGTGAGGGATGGGGTGGGGTAGCGAGGGGGCATAGCCCTCAAAAGACAGAAACAAAGAAGATAGCTTAAGTAGCAGCATAGCTAATATCATTTTACAGTAAGTTAAATAAAATGGAGGATAACATGTTCAGTGCCCAAAGGCAAGAAACAGTAACAACTGATGCCTGTTAGTCGAAGAGCTAGAATTCTATACAGAATGCCCAATATCCCAGTTGCACTTTGCTGCATCAGAACCTCTACTTCCCTTTGTCTCCTGATCTTATGGCCATGGATGAGATGTTCTCCAGTGCGGACGCCACTCTATTCATTTGCATGGATTCTACTTCACAATCCTTGCTTGTCTTAGCGGGCAACAGTTTTAGATGAAGGCTAGCAGGGGAAGAAAAGCATTTGAGGTAAAGGATTCAGCAAGGATGTACATTATGGCTTTTGGAAAAGATACAGATTTAAAGTAAAAAAAAAAAAGAACAGAGGAAAACAAAATCAACTAGGTTTTGATTTTAATGGTTATCATCGTTAACACAGTCTACTTGTGAATATCTCTAAACATGTCCCTTTGCATGTATATTTATAGGGAAATATCATTTTTTAATGAATAGGATCAAATGATACACTCACATATGTAATCTGCTTTTTCCCCTCAATATTTCATGGCTTTCTAGAATAATAAGCATAGATGTATATACATCTTTATTTTTATGACTTCATAGGTTCCATT
This sequence comes from Mellivora capensis, assembly GCA_004024625.1. Classification (NCBI taxonomy): domain Eukaryota; kingdom Metazoa; phylum Chordata; class Mammalia; order Carnivora; family Mustelidae; genus Mellivora; species Mellivora capensis. Next base: position 111,316 of record PISX010002944.1, on the reverse strand, counting down.
GTATACAGTAGAATTTACTTAACTAGTCTCTGCTTCAAGGACATTTAGGCTGCATTGAGTTTTTCAGTATTATAAATTAAATGGAAATAATTAGTATATTTTACCCAAATAACTTAATATCTACGAATGTTAATACTCCTTTCAAATATTTTTTTTATTTCTTTTCAGCATAATCAAATATATTTTTTAAAGATTTTATTTATTCATTTGACAGACAGAGATCACAGGTAGGCAGAGAGGCAGGCAGAGAGAGGGGAAGGGAAGCAGGCTCCCAGCTGAGCAGAGAGCCCAATGTGGGGCTCGATCCCAGGACCCTGGGATCCTGACCTGAGCCGAAGGCAGAGGCTTTAACCACTGAGCCACCCGGGCGCCCCTCAAATATTTTTTTAATCAGTTCTACAGACTTGTGAGTGGAGAAAATTGTTAACAAGAGTGGAAGTGTTTTTTATTTCCTGAGAAGGAAAGCCTTTTTCTACTTCATTCACAGTATTACCATGTGCATCTTAAGAGTATGGGAGATGGGGAACCAAAATCTTGTTCCCGTCTTCTGTTTAGCACTTATATACAGAAGTGTCCCAAAGCAAAATTGTGACCTATACATTCTGGGAGCAGGTTAAGGTCATGGGGGTCCTATATCTGAGTCTTCTCTGCACTGATTTTATTTTTACCTGATCCACTGTCACCTGTGTATTCCCTCACCCCCATGTTTTCCTCTGAGTACTCCCAGAACCTCTCCACAGTGGCTCCTGGCTGAGCCCCACCTAAAAGTGGGTCTTGTTCTCTCTTGCCTTTTCTCTAGCCCCTCAGAGTTTTATGAATGAAGATACAGCCCTGTATTACCACTGCTTTTGTGCCTGGAGGAGTGATCCTTCTGGCTAATCAGATATATTAACTGGTTATAACGGGTCTATTAGAGAACAGTAACATTTTTTTTTTTAAGATTTTATTTATTTATTTGACAGAGATCACAAGTAGGCAGAGAGGCAGGCAGAGAGAGGAGGAAGCAGGCTCCCTGCTGAGCAGAGAGCCCGATGCGGGACTCGATCCCAGAATCCCGGGATCATGACCCAAGCCGAAGGCAGAGGCTTAACCCACTGAGCCACCCAGGCGTCCCGAGAATAGTAACATTTTAATGTGTGAATACTCCGGATATCACTTATCAAACGCAAAATGTGATTTTAAGGCCTTATTCCCAAAGGAGGCCAACTGGGAATTTCAAACATCCTATTACGCAGTGAGGGCATCATCACCAAACAAGGGGGGGCCTGTGCATCTTCAGGCCACACTACTAAGGGAGGTGCCTGCTTTGAACAGCTTCTCTCCAGTCCAGTATGATAGCAAGAAGTCTTCGGAAGTTATAGAACTCAGCTCATTTTTATTTATTTATTTTTTTAGATTTTATCTGTCAGAGAGAGTGAGCACAGGCAGACAGAGTGGCAGGCAGAGGCAGAGGGAGAAGCAGACTCCCCGCTGAGCAAGGAGCCCGATGCGGGACTCGATCCCAGGACACCGGGATCATGACCCGAGCCGAAGGCAGCCGCTCAACCAACTGAGCCACCCAGGTGTCCCAGAACTCAGCTCATTTTTAAACAGAAGACCCCAATTCTTGGGGCTGATGATAAAAGGTGCAGATGTGGAGCTGGGATAAAGGCAGAAGGTACAGATTTTCACTGCTTTCTTTGTATCACTCATTGTTTTTCTTGGCATTTATCCAAACAGTGACTATTTGACATTAAAACTCAGCATCATGCACTGTGCCAAGGTAAAGTCCCCAGGAAATGCAGAAGGATTATAACTAAGCAACAGGAAGAAGTTTCTATGAGGTTTCTAATAGTCATGTAGTCATTCTGCAGGCTCTTGAAGGTCTTGGGGTTAGGTGATATTATCATGAGGAAACATTGTAGGTAATATCAAATATAAGTTCATCTGCTGAACAGAAGGAAAAGTCTCATCTTGGAAAAACAACATGCTGAACAATTGTCAGGGCTGGATTTAGAACACAGCTCTCTAATTGTATGCAGCTTCCCTCGGTTAAGATATGCAAAACCATTGTGGTCCATCCCTGGGAAACTAAGATTGAGACAATTACTGCTTCTTGGGATTTACCTGACAGTGCCTTGATGCCTGCCAGGTGTTGCTGTTCTTAGGAATGTAGTGTCTGTTAGACATTACTGTTCACAGTACCGGGAATACAAAAAATAAGACAAGTTTTGCTTTCCACTGCAGAATTTACTTGGAGAAATGTAGGTAAAAAATAACACATATTAATAAATCCTGTGATATAGGTGTGTATAAAACGTTAGAGGCAATGAAACTCATCCAATTACAGATCACAGAAAGGCCAGAATTTCCTTTCTGAGCTTGCCCCAGAAAGGAAACAATTATTTGTGCAAAATGGTATGAACTCTCTAAAATATTATATGGCAACACTTATCAAGAGATTTTAAGATGTTTCTAGCTGGGGATGCCTGGGTGGCTTAGTCGTTAAGCATCTGCCTTCGGCTCAGGTCATGATCCTGGGGTCCTGGGATCAGGGAGCATCAGGCTCCCTGCTCAGCGGGAAGCCTGCTTCTCCTCCCACTCCCCCTGCTTGTGTTGCCTCTCTCACTTTGTCTCTCTCTGTCAAATAAATAAATAAAATCTTTAATAATAATAAAAAAAAAGATGTTCCTATCTGGTCAAAATGACTCAGCCTAATTCCTTTTATGGAAATAAGCAGATGCAAAAAAACATCAGTATATAAAAATGCACACCTCAGAATGGTCTTTTATTATATTGAAAAGAAACAAATGAAATGTCCAGTGATTGTGGAATGTTAAATAAATTATGGCACATCTATAGCATATATTTTGCAGTCGTGATAGTTTTTTAAAAAGAGTTATTTATTTTAGAGAAAGTGCGTGAGCAGTCCGGGGGCAGGGGGTGGAAGGCAGAACGGGAGAGAAAGTCTCAAGCAGACTCCACACTAAGCGAGAAGCCTGACATAGGCCTGATCCCAGGGTCCTTGAGATCATGATCTCAGCTGAAACCAAGAGTCAGATGCTTAACTGATTGTGCCACCCAGCCATCCCCAGTTGTGATAGTTTTTAAAAAAATGTTCAGTGGTTTGGGAAAGTACTTCAGACACTGTAAGAAAAAAAATGGAGGCTATCAAATTTTATATATAGTATAATCACATTATTGTAAAAGAAAAAATATGGCAAATGATCAAATAGTCAAAGGAAATCCCGTCTCCCTCAATAAAGGGAATATATTAGCAAAATACAGAATGAGAGCTAATAGGAAGGAAATGTCACTACCTCTGACTTTAGAATAAATCCAGTGGTGTTTTGTGTGCCTTGCACATGAACTCAACAATGTTCTCAAAGGCTGTTTTCGTTTTAAGGTCTTAGATTTTTTTCCTCATTTAAGAAAAATATCTGTTACAGGCCTGCTTATCTGCAACTGGGCGGACTTCCAGGCTCACATATATAACTTCCTAGAGTGATGTGGGAAAACTGAAACCAGAATGACTGTTTAAAAGCCCTCCTATAGACATTAATCTTAAGAAGCATTTTGAAATTAACAATCTATCTTTGTCTTTTGAAAACAAGTGTCACTTCTCCCTTTTAAACCGTTTTCGGTGGGAAGCTAAACTAGATAATGTACTGTTGCTTTCTTTCAGGTGCTATGAAAAGTGTAAGGATGTGTACCTCCTCATGGAAAGAATCAGTAACATTTGTGCAGTAAATAACTGGCCAATTTATTTATTTATTAAAAAGATTTTACTTATTTATTTGTCAGAGAGAGAGAGTATGCACAGGCACAAGCAGGCAGAGGCGGAGAGAAGCAGGCTCCCTGCTGAGCAAGAATCCCCATGTGGGACTCGATCCCAGGACCCTGGGATCATGACCTGATCCGAAGGCAGCGGCTTAACTGACTGAGCCACCCAGGTGTCCCGGTAACTGGCCAATTTAGGCAGGACTTTTTAACCTCGGCACAGCTGCCATTTTGGGCTGTACATCTCTTGCTGTGGGAGCCATCCTGATAGGATGTTCTCCTATCAGCATCAAGAGCAGCATCTCTTGCTCCTGCCCACTAGATAGAGGGGCCTTCCCTCCCCAGTGGTGGCATTAAAAAACGTCTCCCGACAGGGCAACCTGCCCCTTCACTGACTTGGATAAACTGGCAAAATATGTCAACTGGATGAATGTGGCTTTTGAGTGTGTACCCGCTGCTTGCACGCACATGAACACACATACTGCTTATTACCTTTTTTTTCTTATGGAATTGGGTGCTTTCAGGTTTAAAAAAAATCATGAAGCGTGGCAACCTAAGCTCTGGGATTCCAACTTCTCTTTCTGAAGTAAACAAGTTAATGAACGATACGTTTCTTTCTAATACAGTCAGAACTAGGCTCTGAAAGCACAACTCCATTTCATAAGGGCTGTTTTTCTGGTTAATTCATTCATGAGAAGGCAAAAAGGGTAATAAACACTTTATTGCCTATATATCTCTATCAGTCTCAAGAGCCTCACAATGCAAGGCATATTTCCTCGAATACTTCGCCATATAATAAAAGGGAATTATCAGTGAAGACTTTGTACATTCATCACAACAACCCCCTTCCCGGTTCAGTCTGCTCTTCTCCTGTTGAGAATAAAGAATGGAGAGACACGGGGATTAAAAAGGGAGGGAGCGTGTTCAGATACTTGCCGAGCCTGGTACTCAGGTAACAAACAGTCCTTAAGTACATCCTACATGCCAGGCACTGTGCAAAGGGCCACAAAGAACAAGCAGGGAAGCACAGAGGATGCCCTTTCAGAGCGTAGAGTTTAGTAGGCAAGATAAAACAAATTAATGCATAAAAACAAGTAGGAAGAGATGAGTGGTTTTAGATAAAACCTATGAGTTTATGATTTCCAGTAGAGGGACTAAGAAAAAAAGTGTTTGTGGGGGGCCTTGAAGGCTGAGGATTAAAAACATGGAGGTGGGCAGCAGAGTAGGAAGGGTGTTTAGGTGATGGAGTCACACAAGTAAAGCGAGACAGGAATGGCAGGCCTGATAGTGAGTTCTGAGCAGTTCTGATCAGCTGGAGAAAAGGTGGTGGCTTGAATGCCAGGCAGAGTGCAGTTTCTATTCTATAGGTAGTGAGAAGCTATTAACAAATCTGAAGAGAAGTGACAGGATTGCCCACTTCAGTAGGATCGACCTAGCTGCCCCTAGGGACCCCAGAGCTGTTTGAATGTTGAGTTATAGCTGTTGAGTATTTGGAGTTCCTTGGAGATTAAAAATGTGAGAAAGAGGCAGTAAGTTAACACAACTCATCAACTATCCTTATTTTACTTCTAAAATGCTGCTGGGTTTTGTCATGTTGGGAACAGGGTCTGAACTGAGGTCAGTTAACTAACATAAAGATATGTATGTGAAAGTGTCTGGCTCATGGTAGACATTCAATAAATCCCTACCAACGGCCCCAATGCCAGCCATCTTAGACTAGAAAGACATCTTGTCTGTGTTTGGAAGAATACAAGCTGGCAGAAACCAACTTTCTACCCTTTTCCCAAGTAGTCAATGGAGGAGTCATGAAGAGAGGTCCTTTTTGACAGGAAAGAGTCAATTTCCTAGGTCAGGTGGATGTTCAGCATATATACCACAGTGTGTTCCTCGAGTTTCCTGCTCACAGGAACCTTTGGTTCCAGTTCTGGGAATGCTGAAGGAGTGCTATATTAAAGTAATACATCAGGCATTTAGTTCTTTTAATTTCCATGGGGACTAATCTGTCTTTGGAGAAACAATTTCTTTTTGCCACTAAATCTAATCTTGACTCCAGAACCTGCCTACTGCATTTTCCCATTCCAACCTCGATTCTGCTATGGAGAGCCAAGTATATAAGATGACTGCACCATTCTAGTCAGAGTCCCCATTATCTTGGGGCCAATCAGTGAAAACTGCTGACACAGAGACACAGGACTGTATCAAAGGATAATATAAAATCAGGATTGCCAAATCAGGATCAGATTTGGCTGCATATTACTTGGGAATTCAAAATAACCATGGCTTATACAACATAATTTATTTCTTTCATGTAAAACAAACATACGGAGACATATCTTAGTTCATGGCTTTCATCTGCAAGGTCAGCTGGTATTCCAAAGTATGCACTAGAATTCCAGCCATCATGTCCACATTCCAAGAAGCAGAGAAGAGGAAACACCTTCAGAGAGTTTTCTTGTAAGTTTCCACTCACAAATCATTGGCCAAACTTAGTCACATAGCCAGCTATCATCTCCGAGGTCCTCACAAAATGGAGGGCTCCATAAAAAGGAAGATGAGGGACTGACACGGGTTAGAGAAGTAACAGCCTCTCCCAGTCTGATGCTGTGAGATGCTGGGATTTGCCTTATCAAAAGTACAACATAGTTCTTAGAGACTACCCATACCTTTACCATACCTCTTGTTGGTCAGCATGGAGGTATGATAAAGTACGTAAGAGTTTGGCAAGGGCAAGAGATTAGACTTCTTAAGGCTGGTTAGCCTGGGGACAGGTGGGGAATTCTCAGTCGCATGATAGATAAATCAGCTTCCAAGTGGGCCTCTGCCCAGAAACTCAAGAGACTATGGCTGTCCCTAGCTTCATTATTTGTTTCATAAACAAATACTCATGGCACCAGTGCTATCTTCTCCTCATCCTCCTTCCTTATGGCAGCATTCTTTCCTGTTGGGCTGGAGTATGACCTTAAGAATCCTACTTAACACATTATTCCTGGCAGTTACTCTATTCCAAGGGACTTAGCATCAGTGTTTAAATCTACTAGCCATCTTTAACTGATGGTGGGAATTTTCATTCTGACAATCTCTGGATATAATTTTTTACTTCAGGGGCGCCTGGGTGGGTCAGTGAGTTAAAGCCTCTGCCTTTGGCTCAGGTCAGGATCCCAGGGTCCTGGGATGGAGCCCCACATTGGGCTCTCTGCTCAGTGGGGAGCCTGCTCCCCATTAACCCCCCCCACCCCGCCCTGCCTGTCTCTCTCCCTTCATGTGATCTCTGTCAAATAAATATCTTTTTTTTTTTTCTGTCAAATAAATATCTTAAAAAAAAAATAATTCTTTACTTCACAGGAGTAAATCTCCCATAGTGGAATTTTAGATCCAGCTACAACTACAGGCAAGAAAGCTTTTTAATTATAGGTAGCAGTCTTGGTAGTCTTCAGACTTTACCACTAATTGCCTACAAGCATTTACATTGCTGGACATATTCTACACCTAATCTTTTAACTGTTTACTTTACCAGATGATGAATTTCTCAAGTGTAAGAACTAAATCTTATCCATTTTTGTACCCCTAAGGTGCCTGGCTCAGTATACTTTAAAGAAATGTTTTTTCAATAAATGAATCACTTACATTGGTCAAGGTCAAAGGAAAGAGTTCCCCAATAGCTATTCATATTTTACACTGCCTAGCTTCAAGTACTAGATGGAGGCCTTATCTGGAGGGGAGGTCCCTGGAAAATAAGATGGTGACAGGAAGAACACTGGTGGTACAACAAAGGGTCTTGGTTTTTCCATTACTGCCTTACAAATGTTGAGTAACTAACACAGGAAACTGGTTACCAGGTGATAAGAAAAGGGCAGATATATTCTGGGAAGGTTTTTTTCCTAAGACTCTATTCATTTTTCTTTTTTTGACCAAAAGTCCAGGCTCTGGGTTAACCTGGCTCAGTGTTTTCTGTATTCTAGGGGGTGATTCATATTTCATGGATATAAGTGTGACTGAAGTAAGACCATAGTTACGGTCTACCTGATTCAATTAAGGCAGCTTTTCCTCAATAGCCTGCTTTTTATAATCTTATAGGTTAATACTAATATCAACCATATGTTTGTGGTTCCACTGAAAATTTTGTTAAAAAAAAAAAAAGCTCCTACTGCTAAAAAGAAAATTTGAAGAGCAATGACTTAGGTTGTTCACCTGAGTTTCCATACTCACCTCCTCACAATGACCAAAACTCTTTTTTAATATTATTTATTTACATGCCAGAGAGAGAGAGAGAGACAGAGCAGCAGGCAGAGGGAGAAGCAGGCTCTGTGCTGAGCAGGGAGCCCAATGCGGGACTCAATCCCAGGACCTTGGGATCATGACCTGAGCTGAAGGCAGACGCTTAACCAACTGAGCCACCCAGGTGTCCCACAATGACCAAAATCTTAAATAGTAATTACAGAGAAAGGTGAAGGAAATAAAATACCCAAATGATTCTTTCTACTTAAAGAGCAGGGTGGGTTATGAGTATATCCAGGTTGATGTTCTCTCAAAAGGCTGAATGATTTGAGGATGAGGGCCTTGGGTTGCAGTGCTCACCTTCCCTCTCTCCCTCTGGTCCCAAATCCTGGGCTAGATTTACTCTATTGACGAAGTGTCCTTGCATTTAGATTCCCAAGTGATGCAATGTCAAAGACACTGGCTAAATGCACATTTCTGCATATGCTTCTCTTCAACCTTCTTCCTTAACTACTTACTCTTGTCAGAAGGGTGGGGCCCACAGAAATAAGATCCCCTCTCTTCTTCAAGTCTAGAACTAGTCCTAAATAGTCAATGCAAGCTTCCTTCAAAAAGAGAATAAAGGAGAGAAGCAACACAAGAATCTCTTTTCCACTCAAAACTTTTGCAGATTTCTTCTCTCATTACTCTAATCTATCTTTGTTCCCTTCCTGTTCAGTGATACCTGAAGGTGGGGGCAGAAGGTGTTTGGTGATACAGCTGAGGGGGGACCTTCTGGACCCAGCAGTCAGAACCAAGGTTAATATCTCCACTTAGGCCTTTTTTCAGTAGTCTGATCTTAGGTTTAATTATCAGTATTAAAGTGTCTTTATTCGTAAAATGTGGGAAACAGCATAGGCTTAGATGTAAAAAAAATACTTAGTACATAGCATGGCTTCTAGCAGGTATTTAATCAATAACACATTTCATTTTCATCTTGGCATCACTGCTTCTGCAAGCTCTCCTAAAGTGTCACTGTGTTTCAAAGAGGCGGTGTCCTTGCTTGGAGGAGTTTGAAGTGTGCGTGTGTGTGTGTTGGGGGGGGTGTGTTGCACTCAGGAAAGTCACTAATGAGGCTTTAGCACTAGTCCTGGGCCTGTTGACCAAAAGTCCCACTTCTGTTTAAGTCCAACAGATGCATTCCTAAAGGGAACATGGCAGGAGTATCAAAGGGGGACTGGGGAAGGTGGGGGACAGAAAAGCCCCTGCAGACCAACGGCTGTCCATCTTTTGGCAAGAGTCTGTGGCTACCCTGACCCCCAGTCCTGTCTTTCCTCACCTCCAGATGCTCTTTTTAGTTAACACTGCCTGACGACCTGCCAGCACAGGATGCTTGCAGACAGCTATTCTGCCTCTCCTCTTAAACCCTTCAAAGCCCATCATTGATATAATATTGTAAATTCTACAATCAAATGAAGATTATTTAATATGCCTAAGTGGATATGCCATACACCTATGGTTCAGTATTTGGATGCTTATAGTGGCCCAATTACAAAACAGTAATCAGAACAGACAATATGATAACCCCTGTCCCAATTTTTATCGATCTTAACCATACACTGTAGCCCTGAAAATGTGAAAATACACATTCACTGACTTGCAGTTATGTCCCATTCAAACTTTCTTGGGAAGCAATAAGGTCAAAACTGCCTTAACATAGAGTATTATTTTGTCTCGTTGATATTTACCCACCTTTTCAGGGCTGCTATTCTTTGGAACGTCCTTTTACATGTCCTTTCTCATCTTGTCAACATCAGCACTTTGCTGCCATTTATTTTCCAAGGACATCTGCCACTTATTGCAACAAATGGCATTAAGCTACCTCGGAGCATGAATTTTTTTGATTATCGACTAATAAATGTATATACATGAGTGCAAGACAGAGACAGCACAGGTTGTAAAAAAAAAAAAAAGCCTAGATATCAAAAATTAAATAAGCGTTTATAACCCCTCAGGCAAGTTGTCCACACGTTGCTAACGCTATATAAGTATTAAGTTTCCTTACTCCTTTTCTTCCTTTTTAGTATTTCCATCTGTCACTAACTTGTACTGGGACCTTGGGCCAATCAAGGCACTTCAACTTTCTCGACTTCGGTTTCCTCAGATACAAAATTAAGAGCGTTGCACCATATCTTTTGTGTTCAAAGTCATTTTTTCCCCTGAATCTTCTCATGACTCCTTCATTGATTATTTGGAAAAAGAGTGGAAAGGTTATTTCTGCCACTTTAGGCAAGAAGGTCATTCTGGGGTGCTGGGAGGGAATGGAGCCCCATGATTTACTGAACATCTCACGCGAGCCAGGCACTTTCACATACCTTTATCTTAGCTAACATGCTTCAGGTCAGGCTGGTCTCAGCAAGACAAAAGCACTGAAAAGCAAAGGAGAGCTGATGTTAAGTTATCTATCTCTACTTCGCATTAATTTCCTAGAAACTCAAAACACTGCAGCTAATTCGACATTAATGTAGCTCACGGGTCCCCCAGCTTTATCTCACGGCTTAAAACAAGGTCACCATCAAGTCCTGGCAAAACTCAAATTAGAAGCGAGAAGTCCCAAATCAAGGTCCAGGATCCTTTTAAATATTTTCAAAAGAAAAGAACCCCTTCTCCACCCCCCGCCCCCGCAGTGTGAGAGAAACACAGCCCTCGCGCAAACCCGGGAGGCGGCCGCATCCCCGCACTCAGTGTGCTCCCAGCCCTCCCGCAGGCTTCTCGGCTGCGTCCCCGACGCTCCGGCCCCTCTGCACTCCCCGGGGAACCCCGCCGGCCCCCGAGCGGCGCAGGCCCGCCGCACACACCTCTAGTCCCAGCTTTAGGCCCGGGAGAGGTGGAGGGCGCAGAGAGCGGGAAAGGAAGGGCATCGGGACGCTGAGCTTCCAACCGCGCGGCCTGTGGCTCCCACGCCCGCCTGCGTGAAGCGCGACCCCGGGCTCCGACCCCACACTCTGCGCGGGGCCGCGCTGGCACGGGACCTCCCTCCTCAGCCGCGGATCTGCTTCCAGGGCAGAGGGAAGAGGCGGCGACGGGGCGGGGCGGGGCGGGGGCTGCGGCGGGGGCGGGCGCCGACGGCGGGGGAGGGCGCCCGAGCATCCTCGCGGGCAGCACCGGGCTTTGCAGCGGCGGGCGGAGAGCCGTGCCCACGCCCGCCCGCCCGCCGTTCCGCCCCGCACGGACACGCGGCTCCCCCGCTTGAACCGGAACCTCTTGCGGAGACCGCCGCCGCCGCCGCCGCCGGGGACCCGGGCGCCGACCGGGAAGCGCTGCGGGGGGGTGGGGGGGGAGGCGGCCTGCGCGGCGCCGCCCGCCATGGCCGCGGCGGGGTGAGCTAGGCTCGGCGGCCGCAGTCGCGCGGACCCGAGCGCTCCTCCGCCGCGGACAGGCCCGCCGGATCAGGGCGGGCGAGTGCGGAGGCCGAAGGGGAGCCGGGGAAGCCGGGGCAGCCGCCCGCACGTCGCCGCCGCCGCCGCCCATGGCGAGGCCCCGCCGCCGCCGCCGCTGCTGACCCGGGGGCCGGTCGCGGCTTCCGCCCCCTCCCGCGGCGGCGGGCCGGCGGGTCTCCCCTCCACGCCCCCGCCGCCCGCGCCCCGCGCCCGCCCGCGCCCCGCTCCCGGGGACCGGGAGGAAGGCGAGAGCAGCAGGAGTCTGGGGGCCACCGAAGATGGGGAACACTACCTCGTGCTGCGTGTCGTCCAGCCCCAAGCTCCGGAGGAATACCCACTCCCGGCTGGAGTCCTACCGGCCCGACACGGACCTGAGCCGCGAGGACACGGGCTGCAACCTGCAGCACATCAGCGACCGGGAGAACATCGACGGTGAGCGCGGGCGAGTCCGGGTCGCGGGGCGGCGGCCTCGCGAGCCTCCTCCTGACGTCCCCACAGCCCTCCCGCATCCGCCGTGCTCTGTCTGCACCTCCAGCGTTTGCATGGCCGAGGCTGCTGTGGCTTTCTTACCCTCCTTCTGTAATCAGCGCAGGACCGGGTCTTGGTCCCCGTGGCCCTGGGAGCTCTGGGGTCCCGGAGACCCCCAGCGGCGTCCTGGCTTGTACCCCGGAGCGAGCGGCGGGGAAACTTTGGCAGCGGGAGGCTCGGGAGTACCGCGGGGGCGGAGGGGTGCAGGTCGAGAGGTGACAAGAGCTGCCTCTTGTCCAGACTTGAGTGGCCAGTGCTGGGGTGCACCCGCCCCGAGAGCCCGCGTCCCAGGCACTGTGTGAACGTAGCCACAAGCCAAGTTATTCCCGGGGATGGTGAGCTCGATTGTCCTTTAGAAGGCGAAGGGAATGGATGATCCCTGGCGTAAAGGAGGAGTGAATCCCATTTTGGAATTAGTCTCTACCTGGAGTTGGGAGAACAGGGTTGTTGTGGATCAGCTTCCCCCAGAAACTTAACAAATTGATCCCAATTGGCAGTTCCTTATTTCCGTTAAAAACTTAAAAAAAAAGATTTTTGTGTGTGCGCAGGATCGGAGTCAAATAGCTTCACCTGAAAACTGGAAAAAAATAAAAAACCAAAACGAAACTACAAACTCAATTATTATCAGAATGGTTTGAAGACATCTTTGGGTTGTCACCCAGTTTTTGCTTGGGGCAGAATTACAGTCCTGTGGATTTCGGACTGAACTGAGTGATGTTTGGTCTGGTGGTTATAAAGTTAAAGGACTGATCACTGCACCTAGTAATGTGTGTTTATTTATGTCCCACAGTAGATCCATTAGTACTAATTTATCCTTAAGGTATGTGGCTTAATATGGATAGGTAGTTTCTGCATCATGCTTGAAACACAGTTTGCATAATTTCAACTTAAAAAAATGTGAAATCGGAAATATATTCTTGTGATAACGTGGTTTTTCTTTTTTTTAAACCCAAGTCTTCTCCCAGTTGATATAGTTGAACTAAGATGAAAAAATTTCTTGTGTGAATGAATTGACACAACTTTGTGATAAGTCCCATTCTTGACAGCTTTAGGATGGAGAATTCCCTCTAGTGTGGAAATTTAAACTCTGCTAAAGGAAAGAATTTTCTCATTGTTTGGTCTCTTTTAATTTCTTCTAAATAGTAATGTCATCTCTGCAGAACAGCAAGTGTATTAAATGAGTACCATATATTAAAGGGACTGATAGAACATCTGGTTTATAGTAGGCACTAAGTAAATTAGGGTTCCACATTATATTTCAAGTTTAGAAAATATTTTAATCTCTTTAGATGTCTTTGAACTACAGTTAAATTTTAAATTCATGCATTTAAAGGCATCTGGAAGGATATTAAGGTCTGGTCTGTCTTGATCACTGGTATGGTCCAAGCATCTGAAGGGTATGTCTAGCATACAGAAAGTATTTAATAAGTTTTTTTTAAAAGGAATAAATGAATGAATGAGTTTATTATAGAAAGCCATTACCCCAGATAATATTGTTTAAATAGTGAATTAACATTTCTGGGTTTCAATTAGCATCATCATATGAATTGAGTTCTGGGGTAAAAAGACACTATGAATTTAGGTTAGAAATCTTTTTAACCTGCCCTAGAGTCTCTTACACTATCCTGAACTAACAAAGCAAGAGTTGGTGGTCTTCCAAATGTTTTCTCAAAGCTGACTTGATGACCCAAACTGAGATTTCTTTCAAATGAAGTAACACACAATACTAGTCTATTTTTCTCTGGCAAAATCCTTCTAAGACTTACTGCCAAATACCTGGTTATAATTACTCTCCCCTCCCCAGACCCGCCCCATTTTCTTTCTATAGTCAATAATAGTATGCAGAATGGCTCTAAGAAACATTAATCTTCTTTTGTCTGTATTTTCCTAATTCATTATGTAAAAATAAAGCCTTTTCCCAATATTAGTGCATAACATGGAGAAATTATTTCCAAATGTTTTTGCCTATTAGCGTTGTATAAGACTGGCTGATTCTCTATTTAAACAATATTCTTTCTGTCTCGCCAGATTCAATAGATAATACTTCTAGAATTTACCTATCTGTGGTTCTCAGCATTGGTTTCAGTTACACCAGAAATCTAGGACTTAATATTACTGGCATTTTACTGGCCATTTACTGGCGATTTAAAAAGGACTGGCATTAATATGTTTAAAATTCTCCAGGTAATTCGAAGATGCAGGTAGGGTTGAGAATCCCTGGCTGGGTAAGTCTGTTCAAGGACATTTTCCATAGAAATTCATTCAGTGTCAGAAGCTGGGAGAAGAGAACAGACTTGTTTGAGTTAAATAGCATATAGAAAAAGGTATAGATTGTAACTTCTGAATTATATTGATAGATGATTAGTAAACATTTAAAAATTATAACTGAAGCATTCTTGAATATTTCACAAAAGCCAAAGTGCTCAAGTACCATCTTTATCCTTAGAGACATCTTAGACAACTAGAATTGAAAGGTTCAGAGAAGTTCATGGGGCTTCTGTGATAGGTCAGTTTCTTAAAATCACAGAGATATGAGGTTTGAATCCATGTTTTCCCTACCCAAAACATACAATGGGTAATATTTGTCCTGTAATATTTCAGGACTGATTTAAGGCAGTTAGACACCTACCAGCAACTTGCCCTGTCTTTGAACTCAAGTGTACCTTAGTATTAGATTATTCATGGTCTTGGAAATGTCTGTTAGACTCATCACCTCCCTAGGTATTATTTTTCATAAAATTCTTCTGAGATTGAGAATTAACAAAAAGACTTAACCACAATGATAGTAATATTTGCAGCCCTTATGTATTGTTTATTCTGTGCCAAATGCTGCTCTAACTGTTTGATATCTTTTTACTCATTTAGTATTCACAGTAACCCTGTGGATAATATTATCCTTACTTTAACACAAAAAATGAGGCAGAGGGAGGAAAAAACGACTTGCTTACAGTCATACAGCCAGTAATGGACACATGGGTACTTTCCATTGTTGCTTGACTAGCAAGTCATTGCACATTTACTAGTCCTGGGGTTGCTTTCTGGGAGAGGGTATCTTTCTTAATAGTCATAGCCACAGTTTCTCTGAGAAGAAACATCGTGTATCTTTAATAAACTGGACTTTCCTGATTAGATTATTGCTGTGGGAGGAGAGAAACGGGTGGACTTAAAGAGAATTTAGAATTTGATGATACTAAGTAAATCAGGATAGAATGCCTGTAACATCTGTGCCAAAGTGTCACTTAGGGTTTTGCCTCAAAATAATTGCTAGCAATTTCATCCTTTGTAGCTCAGCTATCTTCTTTGACAACCCAATTTTTCCAACATCCTATATCCAGTCTGCTAGAAAAGAATGGCTCTCAATCTTCAGAATATATCCAGGATCCAAACCCTTCTCAAAACCTCTCCTGCTGCTTGTCTCAGCTAAGATACCCAACTTCAGACCTGCTTCTACCCTTGCCCACTATAATCTGTTCTCAAACAAACATGGCAGCCATGGTGAGAGCCTTTTATGAACTTTAATGTGTGGCTCCTCTGCTCAAAAACTGCAGTGACTCCTTATTTCATATCAAGTAAAAGCTTTACAATGGACTTTGACCATGGATGGATGTTACAGAGGACTTCAAGGCCATGTCCGATCTGCCTGCCTTCCTCATTCAACTTGCCAGCTCACTCTAGCCACACCGGCATCCTTCAGTGCTGTTCCTTGAATACACCTGACATGCTGTCACACCAGGGCCTTTGCTCTGTCCCTTTGCCTGGAATGTTTTTCTGTGTTTCCTCTTGGCTCTCTCAACTGCCTTCATTCTTGGTACATGCCTCATCTTTTCAGTGAGGCCTTCCTGATGGCCCCCTTTAACATCTCTCCTATTACCCCATCAGCAATCCTAGTATACATTCTCTGAATTACTGTTTCTTACATATTGCCTATAATATATAAATATATACATAGATAATAATAACACACCTACTGGCACGTAAATTTCAATAGAATATTTTCGTTTTGTTTGCTGATTCATTTTGTTTCCCTAAGGGTCTTTTATCCTGAAGACACTCTATATTTGTTTGAATGAATGAGTGAAGTCAGCAACTTACGGACATTGGAGTTAGAGTACATTATGTATATTTACTGCATACGAAGAACAGGAGGGAAGTAGAGAAAGACTGAGACTTGTAATAATGAAAGTAGAGTGGATGTGAAACGTTTTGGTTTGTTTGTGTTTTAACCTGAGAGGTAGCAGGTAGAGTGAAACCCTGAAAATGAAACTTAAGAAAGGTTTTAAAGTGTCACAAAAGAAAAAGAAAAAAACCTATACCAAAACAAATCATGGCTAATTGTAGTCTATTTAACAGTGTGATATGTTTAGTCTTTTTCCTTATCTCTTAAGATGAATGGCTTTAGCTGTGGCCTTAAATCCTTAAAGATCAAAATGAGGCCAAAATAGTTAATAAACCAAAAAGTACAACATGAACATATGTAATTATGAACTTAGTGACTCTTGGTGATTTTTTTTATTAATTGTGAAGTGTTCTAAGATATACAGCAAATGATGTTTTAACTTCCGTAGTCGGAGAAACTAGAAGCCGGAGGGGCTCATCCTAGTTCAGGGAAGGATAATGGGGAAAAAGTACACTCACTGTTACAAGGGTGGGGAGACAAAGGAGCAATTTATGAGCTAAGCACCTGTTACAGAATTAGCTTAAATTACTGCCCTTGGTTTTTGGCTCTCTACAACCTCATCTCTTTGGGTTTCTTCTTGTGTGTCAGACCCCCTTACCATTTCCAGCCTGCTGGACAAAACCCATACCTGTGGACTTTCATTCCAGACTAAGATTTATTAGCTGCACTGTCTGCAAAATTTGTGAAGACACCCTGACCAAGCATGGACTGGTGCATATTAGGCAGTATGGAGAGGTGCACTTTAAAGGTTTGTGGAGAGGACCATTCTCCAAAGCACCAATGAAGATTTCACGACCTTTACTTATTTTCCTCTCTAGTTTAGAATCGTGGAGTTGTTTGCTCCGCATCTTCATTTTACAGATAAGGAAACTGAATCTTGGAGACGTGCAGTCTCTTGCCCAGGTCATGTAGATCATGGACAAGGGTAGTAGAATTTACTGTGTGTTAACTTTGGGCCAAGTGCTATGCTAATTACTTGACTTGTATTGTCTTTTTAAAATCTATATCATTCTTCCTGTTTTACAGTAAAGAAATTGAGACTGGAAAGTTAAGAAATTTGCTCAAGGTTTCATAGCTGGTTAGTGTCAGAGTTAGAATTCAATCTGCTATCACTTGCTAGAGCCCCACATCTCAACTACCCTGTGACAGCTACTTAGGGAGTGACCTGGGTCTAAAAACTGATCCCCTACCTTCATGCCTGGCCCATGCCCACTTTGTTTTAAGACATTCATTCATTGCCTGTATGCTTTGAGTTAGCAATACCTTGTGATTAGGATTTTTGCTTTACTGCTTACTTTTTGAGAGGAGCGAAGATTAAATAATTTTATAGAATCGTAGATATTTTCACTCTTTTCTACAAAGCTCATTGTCTTTATCATCTTAAGGAGATGAATTACTCACATTTCTGGTTGGATGAAACTAACACAAAGATTAAATTCATTCCTATCTAGGAAAGGGTAGAACCAAAAGGGAAAAAAGAAACAAGATACAAGACATGTGAGTGGCTTTGAAATTCTGTTTTAGTCACATAGGGTCAGAAATTTGGCTCCAAGCGTGTCCTATTGGGCTTACTTGAAGGAAGCAGCATTTGATATTTTCACAAGAGTGTTATTGACGGTATCATGCCTGTCATACATCAAAGTACGGATCCTCTCATGAGTCAACAAGAAGGCAGCCGGGGTGAGTCCACAGCAGTTGATCTCATGCATTCAGTATCATTTTCAGCTTGTACCTGCAAGGAGGGAGAGAGTTCACTTTCTCTGCTGCATTTCGTGTCAGCTTGAAACATTGATTAGTATGTTGCTGGGAATCTTGGTCAGGATACCATTTGTTCTCTGTGCTCTGAGACTCAACATTATTCTACCTTTGCTGAAGAATGAGGTGGGACTCAAAAAGGGTAAGTCCAGGACAAGCTCTTCCCAGGGGTTTACAGGATGTGCCTCTAGCTCTCTAAAGTGTGTTGGAGGGCAAAGAGCAGGAGCTCAGTAATCAGGAGACTCATGTTCCAGACATGGCTCTGCCTTTATTATGGGCCATCCATCTTGGTGAGCCTCACTTTTCTCTCTGGTTAAAAAGAATGTGCTTGGGGCACCTGGGTGGCTCAGTGGGTTAAAGCCTCTGCCTTCAGCTGAGGTCATGATCCCAGCGTCCTGGGATCGAGCCCCGCATTGGGCTCTCTACTCAGCGGGGAGCCTGCTTCCTCCTCTCTCTCTGCGCCTCTCTGCCTACTTGTGATCTCTGTCTGTCAAATAAATAAATAAAATCTAAAAAAAAAAAAAAAAAAAAAAGAATGTGCTTAAAAATGCTGCCTAGCCTTATTAAGCCCTGAGGTACCTTAAACGAGAATCAAAATCGGGCTAAAATGCTTCCAGAAAATACTTGATGAATATATGTTATTATGAACATGGTCCTCATGTTGATTTTCTTGCATTAAATATTAAGTGTGTTCCAACGTCTACACCAAATTATGTTTGAACTTTCCATAATCCGAGAAGCTGGGAGCCTGAGGGGCTTATCCTAACAAAGACATCACTGTAGTCAGTGTTCTTAAGGTGGTGCCAGAAGGATAACTGGATAGGATGAGGTTACACAGAGCTGTATGACCTTCGAATGCGAAGCTTGTTGGTAGTTGAACTTGGAATAGGAATACTGCTCTAACACTAGTTTTCCGGGTTGCATCTCTCCCGAGTCACACTGTGATGTCCTGCAGTGAGCAGTGGTACTCCTGGAGATAATAGATCCCACCCAAGCAGTCCCCTGACTGTGTCATGGAAAATAAATTGCTAGGAATGTTAATATGGACCCTTAGATGGAGGCTGAAGCCACCAGGGTTTTGTCTTTTGGTTTTTTTTTTTTAATCAGAGCAGGTCTTAAGGCCTTTTTTCCCTTTTGGTTCTACCCTTTCCTAGATAGGAATGAATTTATATAATATGTTATGTATGCATACATAATATGTTACTTCTTTAAGTAAAGGAATTGATGGGCTGAAAAATGAGCTCAGGCAGCCCAAAACAAGTTATTGGGGGCTATTTGTGGCCATTTCTTTCCAGAAAGTCTAACTAGATCCACAACTGCAGAGAGCTCAGAAGATATCTAATGCACTTTTCCTTTCCCTTCCTCTGCCGTTCATGTTGTTTGTAGCTGTTTCCTATGGCTCTCTTACTTTGCTTCTTCTAGGGGCTCCTCTTGCTGTCTGACTCTTGGAGGAAAGGGGTGTTTCAAAGCTCCAACTGAGTGTTGTTATCTGGCAACACACAAATTGACAGATACCTCAAGTCAGCAAGATTTTGCCTGGAAAGTCTTGGTGAAGCTGAGAAAAGAGGTCATCTCCGGGGCTGGTTAGCTACAAAGTACAACACTCTGGGCATCTCTGTTGCCTCACCAGGAAGGTGGTTGCTTTTAAATACTGGATTGGGAAACCTTGAAATCTTTTTTTTTTTCCCCTTACCTTTGTCAGAATATTGACGTTTTATACATTAGTTTTGACTTTGTAAAGAAACTTTTATTTTTGATTTGTTTTTTAGTATGGCTGAAAAATTCCTTTCTGAAAAAGGAGTTCTAAAATGTTTGGGTGATTATAACATTTCTGGGCTAAGCGTTCCCTTTCCCATGGTTATATGACTTGATAAAAAATTATCGTAACCTGGTTTTAGTACTCTGTAGCCACATTCCCTAGTACATGTTATTTTAATTCCTGGGTCATTATTTTCTGATCTTTGCTCCTTACTTGGGATGTATAGTGGGGCTT
Organism: Mellivora capensis; assembly: GCA_004024625.1. Classification (NCBI taxonomy): domain Eukaryota; kingdom Metazoa; phylum Chordata; class Mammalia; order Carnivora; family Mustelidae; genus Mellivora; species Mellivora capensis. Next base: position 91,470 of record PISX010002944.1, on the reverse strand, counting down.
CATTGGGTATGGTAGTTGTGAGTGCCATGCTCAGAGGAGATGTACTAGCGTCAGTAGACCTGTCAGCTGGCGTTTGGCACTGAGAAAAGTACAGCTGGAGTACACGAAAGATAATTGTTAGCAACTGCAGTTGCATCCTTGGCCGTTTCTGTGTGAGCCTTGTAGATATCTTAGTTGGATGGTGAAATGCAAGTCACTTCTATTTTGGACACATCTGGTTATAGACCTTCTGGCTTTAAGGAGGCAGAATTGGAAATACCCTCCATGGGAGTACATATGTAATATAACCGAGTGTTGCAAAACCAGGAATGTAGTGTTTAAAGCATTTTCTAAACAGATTCTTTCCTGTATATGGTTGCTTCTGCTCTTGGGCAAAAAGGGAAAAGAGAAGTTATTAAATGTATTTTGATATATTTGGTAAACTTTGTCTTATTTTACCAAACTTTTTTCAAATTTACCATTAATCAGAGAAATTAGTGCATGGATGGATAGGTTAAGACATATGTTCTTGGGGTTGGCTCAGTGGGTTAAAGCCTCTGCCTTCGGCTCAGGTCATGATCCCAGGGTCCTGGAATCGAGCCCCACGTTGGGCTCTCTGCTCAGCAGGGATCCTGCTTCCCTTCCTCCCTCTCTCTCTGCCTGCCTCTCTGCCTACTTGTGATCTCTGTCTGTCAAATAAATACATAAGATCTTAAAAAAAAAAAAGGCATCTGTTCTTTGCCTTTCAAGAAAAGGTTTCACTCTAAATTTAGTATTCTGTCCATTAATGAATCTATATTCTTTTAGGATATTAATTGATTACAGATATTCCACTAAGTGTAATCATAATTATCCTTTAAATTCTCTCTGGTTTTTAGGTATGGATCCAGACTTTGTATATAGTTGCTTAAAAGTCTAGGTTTTAGGGCTTCTGTGTACCCTATTAGAGTCCGGGTTGAGAAATGAAGTCAGTGTTTAATTCAGTTTCAAAAATTTCAAACTCACAAATTCATCAAGGATTACTTCATTTACAGTGAGCATTACTTTTGAAAGTTTATATGGATAATTTTATTTTCCCACAGCCTCCAGCTGTGTGTAAGTGATGGGCTGTTATTTTAATGTGTAGTTTTATTTGAAAAGCATGGGTAAACAGGGTTTGTATAGCATTAGAGATTGCCTTCTGTCTCTTGAAAGCTAAAGTTGATGTTACTGAAGAGATACAAATTGTTTATTCGCTTTAATTTTAGCATATCTTTTCTATAAAATAAATCTAATATCTGATTTTTCCATTTCTTATATTTTGTAGGAAGTGCAGAGAAAGCCTGGTAAAGCCAGTATTCAAAAGTGTGACTTTAAGTATTAACCACTCAGGGATAAATTTAAGGGGTGAAGAACATATTCTTGCTTTGCAAACCACTTGCTTCTGCGGAAGACGGCTTTTTCTGCCAGGCCATGTATCTGAAGCACCGTGCAAGCTCCGTGAGCACACTTGGCTGTGTGTAGAGCTCTCTTCTCCAGTAGGAGGGTTACTTGGTAACTCATGTTATGAAGCTGTTGGCAGCCCCTGGGCGTTTGGAAGTGAAGTACATGAAGAGAGGAGGTGAGGAGGGGCTGTGACAGCATTGTTAAATTGGGACAAGTCAGGGGGGACCCAGATACAAGACAACATGACATGCATTGCAACAGCCCAGCAAGGCCCTGAGTGGTAAAGAATAGGCCTCCGTAGCGGATTGGTTGCTTTTATATTGGGTGATGTCTGGGTGCCTCTGCATCCCAAGGTTTGGGGTGGATAGCAAGCATGGCAGTGACTTTCAGAGTTGATGGAGATGTTCTGCTGGGAGAGGCCCTGTGGAATTCTGACATGAAAGCAGGAGATTGGCTATCCAGACAATATTTTCTTCTCTCATTTAAGTAGTGAATGAATATTCTGGGACGCCTGGGTGGCTCAGTCAGTTAAGCCGCTGCCTTCGGCTTAGGTCATGATCCCAGGGTCCTAGAATCGAGTCCCACATCGGGCTCCTTGCTTGGCAGGGAGCCTGCTTCTCTCTCCGCCTCTGCCTGCCTCTCTGCCTGCTTGTGCCTGCGCTCGCTCGCTCTCTCTCTGACAAATAAATAAAATCTTTAAGTAGTAAATATTCTGAGGAACATTTGTTGGGTTTTTTGACAATGAAATTTATTCTTGTGCCTGGATATTTCTAAGACAACACTGTGACAGGACTAGAAGGGAAGAATGAAGGGGATTGTGGGAAGGAGTGTTGGGCGGAAGTGAAAGTTTGAGAGCAGAGGGCTCATGTGGGTAGATGAGTGTGGACATTAGTCTGCTAAATGTCAGCCAGCTACCTCCTCTTAGGCATGGCTTAATGCAGCCTCGTCCTTGCCCCCCTAGTCTCCTCTGTCCTCAGACTAGATCTGTGCATTCACTTTGGGAATGAAAGGTTGATAGTTCAAGGCATCAAATGAGTGTTTTCCTCTTGCTCTCTGTGTCTGACTTTGATTAACATGGTTTGAAAAATGTGATGTCAAACCACAATACTGATGTCCAGTCAAGAAGGACAGTCTGTAAATTGCCTGTATGGTTTTTAGTTTTTTATTCCTCAAAGTAGTGTTCATAAATGGGTTTTTGTCTGGTTTAGCCACATTCACATGTGAAAGTATATTCACTTGAGCCTAGCTTCTTAGCATAAAATTCTGGAACCCTTTCAGTAAAGTAGAAGTTCTGAAGCTGTGCCAGGGTTTCGCAACCTTGGCATTATTGATACTTTGGGTGGGATAATTCTTTGTTGATGGTGGGGGCTGCCTTGTCCATTGTAGGATGTTTAGCAGAGTCCCTGACTGCCCAGTAGATGCTGGTAGCATCTTCCCAGCCCCAGTCATGACAGACACCACAAATGTAATTGCCAAATATAATTTCCTCAAGGGGGCAACTCTCCTCCTACTTTTCTTGAGAACCACTGAGTTGCAGGTTCCAGGATTCAGGGTGAAAAAGAAACAGTAGAGCAACTTCCTAATGGTTCTACTATCTGTCACTTTGACACATTCAAGGCCTGGACACTCTAGGCTGCACAGCTCCAGGGCCTGCCATTAACTTCAGACTTGATGTGAATGCCCTGCCCTTCCTCCACCAGTTTTGCAAAGGAATGCATTGTTAGTTTGGACTCCTTAGAACTAGCATCATGTTCTAAGATGGTGCTCCTAATGGTATTTTTGATGGAAAAGACATTGCTTGCAATTCTGACCATGGGTGGTAGGATAGCTTTCTGTGTGTACCGGGAAGGTGTGTAATTTCTTTACTTAAATTCAAAAAGCACTTAATTTTCTTCCTTTATAGCTTCTCCTCCCTTCCTCCCTCCCTCCCTCCCTCCCTCCCTCCCTCCCTCCCTCCCTCCCTCTCTTCCTTTTTGGTGTAACGTACTGAAAGGTGTGGTAAGGTTTCTTCTTTTAGCCAAGAGTTTTAATTTTATTTTTTACTCAATTTTAAAAATCAGCTAGTTCTGTGTGTGGGTTTTTCATATTTTATAGTACTGACAGTGGACCCTCCTTTTGAGAGTCTGTTTTGATGAGGAATATAAAAATGGAAGGCCTATTTTGAATCTGTAATTTCTGAACTGACTGTGTTTTCTGCAGTAGCTTTGGCGTGGTTTGAGAAGTGTTCAGTGCAATTTAGTATTTTTGTGGACCATTTGAAATCTCATCAGCCACAGCTTGACGACCTGGCCCCCTAAGGCAGGCAGTGAACAGAATGAGTGTTTGATTCAGCCGTCTGATACTCAAGAACATCTTAGTAGAAACCTTCCCTTTGGGAGGAAAAAAAAGTCCCTTGGTTGCATCTGTCTTGCATTGTTATATTCTTAAGGAAAAAATGTTTAGGGAAGTACCTATTTAAATTATTTGATTTCAAGAGTCAGTTTCTTTACTTGAGAACACTTCTGCTGGAATAAGGAAATGTTGGTGTTGGTTTCTTGAAATAGAGGTTAAAAATTCAAGTCTTGAATTGTAGCTTGTCTAGGTGAAGAATGCTCCAAAAAATGTGGGGATGTTGTATTCCTGACAAACATTTCCTCTAAAAATATTTGAACCAGAAATGTCAGTCCGTTAGTGTAAGGTAAAGATACAAGTGGAAGTGATTCTTCCTTTTTTAAAAATTTTTAAGAAAGAAAATATTTATTCATTTGGGAGAGAGACTACAGAAGCTTGATGGGGGAGGGGGGAGGAAGAAGCAGACTCCCCAGCATGGGGCTCCATCCCAGGACCCTGGGATCAGGACCTGAGCTGAAGGCAAACATTTAACCGACAGAGCCAACCAAGCACCCTGGAAGTGATTCTTGAAATTGAAGGTATTTTCCCAAAGCTGAGATTTGAAAATGTATAGTCAACCCCTTCTATGCCATGTAGCACGTATTATTTGTCAGGAAACATTATTATAAAAGTACAGCTATTCCTTAGAGAGGGGGTTTTCAGCACCCTTGTTACAGGACACAGAAAAACTGAGTTGTTGGAGCCATTACTCAGAGTTGAAAAGGCTCCTGGTAGAGAGATGGGAAGACAAGTCAGCGGTGCTGTGACTATTCCTGGGGCTGTCAGTGTCTGCAGAACCATGTAGTAGCATTATTTGGAGTCATAAGGAGGAGCCACTCCTTGTTCATGTGGCCCATCCGGAAGGGACATGGAAGTTAAACTCATCAGAGCAAGTCAAGTCATGCAGAAACAGCTGGACCTCGGATATTTTCTCCCTCTTCTTTTTGTATTCTTCAAGGTGAAATTAAATATTGTTTTAAGAGTGAATCTAAAGTTTAACCAACCCCAGTATATGCTTTTTTCCATGAAATAAGGTCTCTCAGGGAAGATCTAGCATTACTAGACTCAAGTGTATTGAGTTCTTTGAGTTGGTTTTCAAATGCAAATGATACACAAAAAAATGTTTACACAAAATGAAAATATGACAAAACATATTTTGTACTACTTACATAAGGGTCCTTAGCAGTTTGTGAGGACCAGGGACATAATTCTGAAGTAGAAAATTATGATAATAGAATATTTAAGATATTTTCATTTTAAGCATAGAAAAACATTGGAACAAGACGAACGAAAGTGCTTCTTATGATGAGGTGCTCATAATTCTGAAACAGAAAATTATGATCATAGAATTTTGAGATATTTTCCTTTTAAGCATACAAAAGCATTGGAACAAGATGAACAAAAGTGCTTCTTATGAGGCGCCCTTACAGGACCTCTTGGTGAGTAGGTAACTAGTTCATTATTAGGGTATCGTATACAAAGGGCTATCTATAACGAATGGAAATCATATGCTCTTAATAAAGACCAATGTTCCTTCTGAGTGTCTTTAACCTAACAGTCTGTGGAGCCATTTCTTGTTGAACAGCTTGGTGGTTCAGTTTAGCCAGCCTGTGATGGGAGTGATCACCGAGATCGAAGTTAGCTGTGTTGTTTGTTTCTGACTGTGTAGATAATTCATCCGATTTTCAGGTGTTATTATAAGATGCTTGGTGTATGATGTTTTGGCCTTCATTTCACTTTTTTTTTTAGTCCACGGAGGTTTATCTAATACATGTATGTCTCTTGTTTTTTATTTGAAAATAACTGTTAATGCTGATGGTGGGAATCAGTGTGGGAGGTGGCTGAAAGCTGATCACAAAATTATTATTGTTTTTTTTTTTTTCCGGAGTTCAAACATGGTGACAGGTTTCCAGTTTGGAATTCTCGCTATAGATGAAGAGACCGTATTAAGCAGAATGCTTAATACTGTAAGGAATTAGGCAAGCAGAGAAGTTAGGGAGTTCCTTTCTTTTCTAAACTAATATTTTAGCAAGTGGTAAATCCCCTATGTGGAAGTGATTCCAGAATGTGTTGTCTTCAGCCACAGAGAAGAAGATGGAGTGAAAGTGGAATTCAGGAAGCAAGTCTTGCTGAGAGATGCTTATTCTCTCAGGGGCCTGCTCCTGATCGGTGCCCTCAATGAGGAGGCTCAAGTCATGACAACTGTGGTCAGTCCATAGATATGCTGGCCCTGAGGAGGCGGCATTTTTCTTTTTTTAAAAGATTATATTTATTTATTTAATAGAGACAGAGAGAGGGAGAAGCAGACTCCCCACTGAGAAAGCAGGGCTTGACCCCAGGATCCTGAGATCATGACCTGAGCTGAAGGCAGACACTTAAAGGACTGAGCCACCCAGGGACTCCAGGAGGGACATTTTTAAGAAGTGTGAGAATTTGATCCCCCCGCCCCCCCCAACCAGGGGTTTAAGGTTCACTTTTTCAGTAAGTCAACAAACATTAATTCCTCCAAGTACTGAGTTCCATGTCCCAGCTGGATACCTGGAATGCAAGAACTGCAAGAATGCAGTTCTTCGAGTTCAATAATTCGAACCTTGCTCTTAAGGTCCTAATGATCTATTAAGGGAGACAGATATGCAAATGGATGATTGCAATATACAGAGGTAGAAGGGAGGCCAGAGGGATTACTTCTGCTCTGGTTGATGAGGGGATGTGGTCAGGGAGGGCTTTGCCAAGACAGTCTTATGGCAAGGGCAAGAGGGATGGGAGTAGGGAAGAGGCAGGAAGTGTGCTACAGGCAGAAGGAGACTCTGTTTCTGAAAGATCCAGGGTGGACTGACACATAGGTTCATTCTGAAGTCAGTAAGTAATGTGGAACTTGTTGGTGGCTTAATCCCCAAACCTCTTATGTAATGAATTATGCTCATTAGGAGGACATTTGTTCTAAAAGATTTCATAATGGATGGATGTGCATTGGAGACCAGTTTTGTGTATTTTGCATATATTCTGGATTTTGTAAGATGATTACTCAAAGTTGTAACGTGGGAGACAGAATAGATGTCTTCAGATCTGTGGAGGCAATATGCTCTTTTTGTTGAGTATGAGAAAATAGCCTTCATAGAATCCTAGAACATTCATACTATCAAGTGCCGTAGAGATCCTCACTTTACAGATATGGCAGCTGTGCTAAGAGGGATTAGTTTATAGTGGTTTGTGGTCTGAGAGCCAAGTCTCCTGATGGGGGGAGGGGGAAAAGGTCAGAGCATTTTCACTCAGCACGATTCTCACAACAAGGTTAAATATTCCCAAGAAGACATTAATCTTGACCCATCTTAGTTTTTTTTTTTTTTAAAGATTTTATTTGTTTATTTGACAGACAGAGATCACAAGTAGGCAGAGGGGGGTGGGGGGAAGCAGGCTCCCTGCCAAGCAGAGAGCGTGATGTGGGGCTCAATCCCAGGACCCTGGGATCATGACCTGAGCCAAAGGCAGAGGCTTTAACCCACTGAGCCACCCAGGTGCCCCATCTTAGTTTTTTTTTTTTTTTAAAATCTGAGTTAGAATTATGTTAATCTGAGTGAGAATTATGTCTTAGAGAATTATGTTAGTTATGGAGCTGTGTAACAAATTATCCCCAAATGTAGTAGCTTAGAACAGCAGTATTCTCTCTCAGTTTCTGTGTCAGCAGTTCAGGCAAGGCTTAGCTGGGAGCCCTTGGCTCAGGGTCTATTGCAGTTGAGATGTCTCCTGGGGCTATAGTTCTCTCAAGGTGCAACTTGGAGACATTCTGCTTCCAAACTCACTCAAATGGCTTTTCATGGCATCAAGTGCTCATTGGTTGTTGGCTAGACATCAGTTCTTTGCTATATTGGCCTTTCCTTAAGCTGACAACATGGTAGCTGCCTCCACCCAGAGCATGTGATCTCAGAGACCCTGAGAGACCTGCAAGATGGAAGCCATTGCCTTGATATATGTCAGTTTGAAAGTAACATTCTGTCACTGCTGTTTGTTAGAATCGAGTCCCTAAAATCCAGCCTGCATTCCAGGAGATGGTATTGTATGAGGGTGGGATACCTTGAGATACTTCAGGGGCTGTGTTGGAGGCTGCTCACCACAAGCATTAATTCAGACCCTTTAGTCTAATAGAAGTCCACTGAAACTGATTGGGGTGGGGAGTGGGGGAGGGAAGAATTACTGGAAGTCTTGAGATTTTATGGAAGGCAATATAACTGAGTCTTACAAGGACTTGGAATAGGGAGTTGGATAGCTTGTAGGAACTGAGGCAGCTATTTAAGTATTTTACTTTTAAATTCTCTTGTCAGTTTTAATTGATCTGATCTTTCTTTATGTCTCATTTATTTTTCTGTAGGTCTTTATTATAAAATAGCTTTTTTTCTTTTTCTATGGTAGCAAATGGCTACCCCAATGTCTTCAGTTCTAGGTCCACAAAAGACTGACTAGGACCTGTGCTCCTAATTCCCCAGGTGAAAGTATTGAGTTCATTTAGATAAGTTAATAGGATGGCTTCCCCCAGGAAAGGTATTCAGTTATCTCTGGCATGGTGAAGGTCAAGGCTGAGGGTATGGACGGGAAGTGTTTCCACTCTTTGTTGTGGGGAATGAATATAAGGGGTGAAGAAGGAGGGGATAGTGAGTGGTTGGGGAAGGCCAGAAAAAAGAAGTTAGAAATAATTTTCTCATATGTTTGTTTTAAAAATCCATGTTTAGGTCTTCCCATGGCATTTCCACTATACTCCCCAAATAGTAGACCTAAAATGAACTAATTTAGTAAAACTCAGGATGGGGATAAATTAGCACCCATTTTGCAAAGACAAATCTTAGCAGAAAAGCACGATTATTTATATTAAGAAATTAACAAAAATGTCTTTGAGACTTTTGTTAACTTAAAAGCTAGAAAATCAGTAAGTTTTGGATAAAATTACCAATAAAAATTTAAAATTACGATTTATTTCTCTTTCTGAACTTGCCCCTCATAAATTCCAGGTTCATCCACTTTTTACAAAACATTCTTATTCTGTGAAAATCTGTCAGCTTCCTTATCTTTTTTTTTTTTTTTTTTTAGCAGTTTATGTAACCTAAAACTTTTCTAAAACTGCCCCTTTAGTGTCTTCACATACACTATGCTTTTGGCTATAATTGATTTAAATAAATTATAAGGAGTCAAAGAAGGTTTTTTTTTTTTTTTAACTTTTTGCATGTTTACTTCCATAGCATTTTAAAATAATGCACACTTTGACATCGCTGTAAAAATTTTTGTATTAAGAAGATAGGAATGGAAAGCCTTTCCTGTAGTATTTTTCTTTTTGCTTTGTAGGTTACTCAGGTGATTAGTTTTGAGTTTTGTCTTTAGAGTGTGATTTGAGCAGTCCAGTAGTAGCTTTAGTTAAAGCAGATTAAGTATGTGGTAAATGCTTAACTTTATACATGGTAAGACATTGTTTTGTTGGTTAAAAGTTGAGGCTGGCAGAGTAGTCTCTGGGAACTGCTGTGTGGTAGATAGCTCTCTTAACAGCCCTTGGAAGTTTGTGGGGAAGCTGGTGGTGTGTACAGATGGGGGAAGCAAGGCAAGTGGCTATGGGGCAGGGCGGATGTGGAGACCAGAAGAGTGATTCTAATATGGCAGGGTCCACTTGGTTTCAGTAAGGTTTGCTGGGTGGTGCTGCTTTGGAAAAATCTACTCCCATTATTTAACCTAATGTATTACTCACATAATACTCCGTAATTGTAGATTTAGATTTGTTAATAGTGCTGCTGTTTCCTGTTAGAATCTGGTAGAGAAAAAAGGCTCTGTATTGTAGTTGCAGAGGTCTCTGGGAAGATGGGGCAAATTTCTCTGGCTTCTTCTTAATAAGTGCTTCTTACAATTTACTCTTTTCAGGCTGTTCTTTCTTATAATCCTGTCTCTCGCCCCTTAACAAATGTGGAGTTGACCGTGTCACTGCCCTGCCTAAAACCCTGATTGACTCCTGTTGTGATTTGAGTAAACACAGACTCTTCCCCGCAGCTCACCGTTGGTAGTGTTTGTCCCTGCTGCACAAGCCTCCCTTCTCCTACAGCGACATCAGGGCTTCCTGGATGTTTGTCAGACAACCACCCTTGTCCTTGTCTAGGTCTGTGCATTTGCTGTTGCTTCTGCTTTGCCAGATCTTCCCGAAAATGATTACCTGGTTGGCTCCTGGGCAGCCTGTGTCACCTCCACAGGGGGTCTGTTCCCAGAAACACAATCCAGAGAAAGGAATCCTCCCACCATTGTGGCAGCTCCATCATTTTCTCACTTCACTTTGTTGGCCTATTTGTTGAATGTCTGGCCTTCCCCACCGGAATATAAACTCCATGAGGATAGGGACTATGTCTGTCTTGCCCATCATGGTATTCCCATTACCTGGAGCAGTCCCTGCCATATAGTAGGTGCTCAGTAAATATTTGAACAAATAGAGATCCTGTATTTATTCAACATCTAATAAACATTTCTTTGTGTTTTATAGTCTTGGCATTTTTAAAGGGCACAGGCCAGTTATTTTGTAAAATATCACTCAATTTGGGTTTGTCTGATGCTTTCTCTTGATTAGATTCAGGTTGTATACACATTTTGGCAGCAATATTGCAGAAGTGATGCATCATATTAAGAGGCACATGCTATCTAGTCTTCTCAGCATCGGCGATGTTAACTTTGTTGCTTGGTTAAGGGGTGGTACCATTCAGGTTTCTTCAGTGTAATGTAGCTTTAATGAATAACAATAAGTTATTTGTGGGGAGAATGAGACGATGTAAGTATTCTATTTCTTATCAAAGTTTCATTCATTAGTTGTAATGTCCGTTAATAATTTTTTAGCTTCTTCTCCATTTTTTGGTAGGCACTATAAGGAAGAGCTCTTCCTTCTCCCATACTAAAATTGTATAATTATTAGTATGGAGTCATGGATTCTTATTTTATTTGGTGAGTTGTAATCTCTTATTTTTTGTAGCTAAAATTGCCCCAGGTTTGGTTGGTGGGAGCCTCTTCAAACTGGTTCCTTTCCAAACTGTGTTCTTTAGATATATTCTTATCATTCCTGAGCACTTCCGTAGTTTCTGGCAGGATATTTGCTTTGTAGAAATAAGTTTTCTCATGGTTTGTAAAAAAGGTTTCTTCCCCTTTAAAAAAACATGGTTATAATGTTTTCCTTTATAGAACATTTCAGTAACATCAGTAGCAAATCATGATGCCTGAAAACATGGCCTTAAATAAGTCTCTCTCTCTTTTCTTCAACTGTTGTGATTTTTACTTGTTGTTTCTATGAAGTCTAAGAGCAGCACCTTATCTACTTGTGGCTCAGGGGCAAAATAACAGTGTGTAGATGGTCAGCAGTACTTCTAGTACTGCCAGTGCATAAAACTATCTACCCGGAGCCGATCAAATTATATAGGTAAGTAGAAGAAAACATGTCTCTGGTCTTAAGGATGGGCTTATTGGAGGAAGACAGGACTGTACTGCACATAAGAACAAGTGAAAATGAAAAGGTGAATTTTGGCCACTGCTCTGTGCTGTTCACATGTAAAGAGTACCATTTGGTTTGTAGCAGTTGTCTCAAGAGCTTGGTGTCCTTTGTGACTGCTTGTTGTGCTCACACATATGAGACGAGGCAAGGTGAAGGCCTGACCGATTTGATCAGTAAAGATACAACAAATCACTTTTAGATTTAGGTGGTTGATTACCTACATACAGAGAAAAGAATACGCCAAAGGTGTTAGCTTCCTGTAACCTTTTCCCAACACACCAAACAGGGTGCCGCTGAAGTAAGAGAGGCCAGCGATTGCCTTGTCATGTGATATGCCGCCGCCAGGAAGCCAAGTCTAGATTGCAGTTAAGTGGGTTTATATTTTGGAACTCTATTTGGTTGCGGGGTAGAAGAGTGTGTAGAGCACCCTATACTTTAACCAGAACCCAGGATGCAGTGAGAACCTGTCTCATGACAGCCACCAGACGGGGAGGCTCATGGGAGATGGCCTCTGCTGTGGTCTAATGTGGGCCCCCCGTCACATTCATGTGCTGCAATCCTAATGCACAATGTGATAGTATTGGAAGGTAGGGCCTTTGGAAGGAGCTTAAGTTATGAGGGTGGTGATTAGTACCTCAGGAATGTGATTAGTACCTGATGAAAGAGACTTCAAAGAGATCCTTAGCCCCTGCTACCATGAGAGGACACAGTGAGAAGTCTGCAGCAAAGAAGAGGACCCTCACCCAATCATGCTGGCACCCTGATCTTGGACCTCTAGCCTCCGGGACTGTGAGACATAAATTTCTGTTGTTTATAAGCTCCCCAGCCTGTGATATTTTGTTATAGCAGCCCAGTTGGCCTAAGACGGTCTCTTGGTGGCTCCGTAGACCGGTCCCCCTTCTTATGATATAGGAAGATCATAAGACATTCTTCCAAGTCGTATTAGCTGTGTGGTTCAGACCTTGCCTACATGGGCTGTTTGGATAAATGCAGGGTGTCTGGGGCACCACGGCAGACCCATTCTTCTGCATCTCTTTCACTTCGCGGTATAATTGATACCTCCATACAAAATAGTTATATCGCCTCTGATTGTCATTCACCAAGCTGTCTTCTTCCATTGTCCTGTCCCACCTGTGTACCGGTCTGTTCTGTAAGAAGCTGTTGTGTGAATGTGAATGAGGTTGTTCTCAGGGCCTTTTTTCTGTCTACTGTACTCTTTATATCCAGTCTAAGTTCGTAGATGCCATTTATTGGAGAATCCTAGGCGAAGCTATCCTTGATATATCCAGAGCCACTGGACTTCTGCAGACATCATCTCATTGTAAACAACTATGTGTGTGTGTGTTTTTAATTGTGGCAAAATTAGAGGTGACATAAAACTTACATTTTTAAGGGCACAGTTCAGAACCACTTAGATACATTCCCACTGTGGTACAGCCATCAGCAGCATCCTTCCCCAGAACTTTCTCATTTTCCTAAACTGAAACTGTACTTACGGAATAATAACTCCCCATCTGCCCCTTCTCAGCCCCTGGCAACTCCCTTTCTGCTTTCTGCTTTCTGTCTCTCTGACTGGCTACCCCAGGTACCTCAGGTATGTATCCCATATGCCGTATTTGTCTTTGTGACTGGATGATTGGCCTCAGCAGAATGTCTTCAAGGTTCATCCATGGTGTAGCATCTGTCACAATTTCATTCCTTTTTAAGGCCAAATAATATTCCATCATAATACATATATCACATTTTGTTTATCCATTCATCTACTGATGGACTTCTGTCTTTGGACTATTGTGAATAATGCTTCTGCAGACATGGGTGTATAAACTTTTAATTCTTTTCGGTATATATCCAGAAATGGAGTTGCTGGAAGGATCTGTGTTTTGAAACTCAATTTTTGGTGAATTTGTATTGTCACTTAATCTTAAATATGATATGAATCAGATTGATCCAGAAGCTGGATTGCCATGTCATATTTACTTTTATGAGACCAAAATGAATGATTTTGTTTTAAAAGACAATATTTGTTATTTCCTCAATTATAGAAGCAGTATATTCACTGTAAAAAATTTAGAGAAGTCTATAGAAAAATATTATCGATAATCCCACTATGCAGAGCACTGCTTGTTTTAAGTATTTTACACTATTATTTTACAGTGATATGAATACAAATACCTGATAATATGCTTTAAGATGTCAAAGGTGGAAGAGAGAACTTTTGCCTCCAGTAATTTGAGATGGCTTCATGGAATAATGGATTGGACTGGGTCTTTTGAGTGGGTGGTTCTTGTGAATAGAAGAACATAAGACATTTCAGGTAGAAGGTGAATGACAATAGGAAAGGCCTAGAGGTGGGAAACTACAGGATTTATTTGGGTCATGGTGAATGGAGTCAGTTTATTCTCAGAAGAATGGTAGAATAGTCTAGACAAGTATTGGTCTGTTGTCTCCTAATGAGTTCATGTGATGTAGGGCCCTGAATGCCGTGTTAAGGAGGGTCAGGTTTTTTGGCTCATTTGCTCAAAGTAGCCCTAGGAAGATTAATAATTTGGAAATATGAGAACTTGATGGGCATGAGAAAAGATCAGAACCAGTGAGATCCGTTGCACTGGTTCACTGGGAAAATCTGATTGTGGGATAGTTGGAATGAAAAGGAAGTTACACAGAGAAGCTCTCTTGCTGCTGCTGTACTTCCCTCTCCCCCACTCTGACTCTGCAAATGTGCTAAGAGTCAGAGCAAAGGCTTTTACAAAAGTCTTTGTATTCCCCACCCACCTGCCACTGAGTCGTTATGCAATCGTTGTTGAAAGAAATGACTGAGGCAGCAATATAATTTTGTGCCTAAAGGTGTAAGAGAGAGGGAGGATTCAAGAGTTGACCCTGAATCTTTGGAGATTGGATGAGTGCTATGTTAGTGAAGGGAGGTGGAGAAGTAAGGAGGAAGACTTGGCTTTGAGAAGGGAGAAGGTAAAATTTTTGAGTTTAGGGAGGTTTATAAACTCTTTTTCAATCGTAAGTGATAGTTTTTCCAAAATTCATTTTGTAGATTCCTGTTAAGAATATAATTTTCAAAATGCAAGTAATGTGGAAAGATCTGAATGTTCCCATCCCCAGATTGGTGTCAAAGAAATGATGGAAGTTTACTTGATGACAGATGGGTGTTACAGCACTTTTGGTAGTTTGGGACCCCTTGATATCTCATATCTCATATGATATCTGGTCTTTTAACCCTTTCACCCATAATTCCCATCCTTTGAAACAAGAGAATGGACATGCAGGAGTGAAATTGAAGTATTCAGATTTAATAGAAATTTTGTTTTATTCCTGTCTTTAGGTTATTCAATCTAGTGTTGTTCTACATCAACACCAATAACAGAAAGTTGACTAAATTTTGCATCCTATTTGTCCCTTGTGTAATTAGATATACCAAAAGGTTGCTTTTTGACCACCAGACATGTTTATAAATTGGTTAAAAATAATGTTAAACGTTTAACTAATTTAAACATATGTTGTGGTGGGAGAGGCAGATCATTAGGATAATCTTTGAATTCATGTTCACAGTCGTGTAAAATATTAAAGAATACATTTCTAAAAAGTTTTGAATTCTTATGTGAAAGTCAGCTTTAGTATGAACATTACCTTCATTAGTATGTCTATTAGGCAATTCATCTCTGTGAATTTTGATTTTGTACTTCATTTTTTCTAGCTACTGGTTTCGTGTTTTTCCAAAAATATGGGTTCTATATACATTAGCCTATTAACTCTGTCTTGTAATTATTACATTTTAAAAAAGCTTCTTTGGGGCACCTGGGTGGCTCAGTTGGTTAAACCTCTGCCTTCAGCTCAGGGATCCTGTGATGGAGCCCCACGTCTGGTTCCCTGTTCAGCAGGGAGTCTGCTTCTCTCTCTCTGCTCCTCCCCTCTGCTTCTGTGTGTGTGCTCTCTCTCTCAAATAAATAAAATCTTTAAAAAATTAACAAAAAAAATCTTCTTTTACGAATTGAGGTCTTTACCAAAGCAAAGGCCGCATTAATCTGGGGAATGGTTCTAAGAGACAGTTGAGCCCTTGTTGAAATGTGGATTTTTTTTTTTTTTTTTAAATTTTAGAAAGAGAAAGAGCACACACACAGGGACTGTGAGGGGAAAAGGGAGAGAGAGAGAATCTCAAGCAGGCTCCATGTCTAGTGTGGAGCCCTACACAGAGTTCAATCTCATGACCCTGAGATCATAATCTGAGCTGAAATCAAGATGCTTAACTGGCTGAGCCACCCAGGAACTCCAACATGTGGAAATTTTTTGTGAGTTCTCCTAGTGCTGGTATAAATCCCAAGTACACCATGTATATGCTTGTGAGACTAGCCAGTTAGGACATGTTTAATAGTCACCTTAAATGTATTTTGCATCATGTTGAAATTTAGGCATTAATGCTTTGGAAGGTGGAAAATTCCAAATACAGGTGAAAGATTTTTATCACTGGGCTTCATACTTGAGAGTCAGTTCTGTCTCAAACTTACCTGGTAATGTTTATTGAGCTGGTGAGGTTTATGGAGTATAAATAAGATATGTTATCTTTCCTGGAGGACATGGATTATTTTTCTGGAGGGCATTTGAAATTGAAAGCAAAAGTAACATAAATATGATACTCAACTAGAAAAGAAAATAATATGTATTTACACATACATGTTTAACTGTCTTCATGATGTAAAGCCTTGGGTAGGATCAATGGTTGACTCTTTTACTGCAGTGTTAGTATCTTAAGGTCAAAAGAAACCCTAGATTAATTTCTTCTGTGCTTAACAGATAAGGAGACATTTCTGTGCTTCCTACTACCAATTGAATAAATTATAAACTCCGCAGAGTAAAAGCCACAGAAGAATAATAACCAGAGCTAAAATGGTCTATTTGTATGCTGTTACTGTCAGGATTACCTGCCACCAGGTTACCTGTTGTAAATTGAGATATTTTTCAACTTCCTTGGCTTCTGAGTTGTCAGTTCTCTTTTGCCCCCATTTTAATTTTTGTATGTTAGAAATTTCCAGGGGCACCTGGGTGGCTCAGTCATCAAGCATCTGTCTTTGGCTCAGTTCACGATCCCAGGGTTTTAGAATCGAGTCCCACATCAGGCTCCTGGCTCAGTGGACCTCTCCCATTTCCCCTGCTTGTATTCTCTCTCTCTCTCTCTCTCTGTTAAATAAATAAATAAAATCTTTTTTTTTTTTTAAGATTTTATTTGTTTGACACAGAGAGAGTACAAGCAGGCAGAGTGGCAGGCAGAGGGAGAGGGAGAAGCAGGCTCCCCACTGAGCAGAGAGCCCGATGCGGGGCTCGAACCCAGGACCCTGGAATCATGACCTGAGCTGAAGGCAGATGCTTAACTGACTGAGCCATCCAGGTGCCCCAATAAATAAAATCTTAAAAGAAATTTCCAGTTAAGTGTAATATTAGATAAAAAGAAAATGATTATTAATCTAAATAAAATATTTAGTAGTATTAATATTAGTTAGAAAATTATATTCTGCCTGTATAAGGTATTAACCTTAGGAGAAGCTGAGTGAAAAGTATAATATGGGAACTCTGAAATTTTATAGTTCTTCTGTAATCTGAAAATTCTCTCAAAATAAGTTAAAAGTGATATGGTTATATAATAAGTTTATACAATAAACTTATTAAATAATAAGTTAAAAATGATTAGATTGATTTATCAGCTACAGAATTATTAGTGTATCACAAAACTGGATAGAAGACATTTGTTTGTCTGTTGTAGGGAATGGGACAAGATTCTCTTCTCCTTAGATGGTTGAGTTCCTTGTTCATCATGTTCATTGACCTGAAAGAGTTGATCTATCTCAGGAGGATGAAGATGCTGTGTTAGAGTATTTAGTAAATGCATACCTTATTCTTTCTCATTTTCTGTGTCTGTATTTGCAGATACATGCAAGGATACTAATTTGTGTACATATGTGCACAAAGTGCATCTCAGTGAGGTCACTGGCTTTCTAAAAATAGTAATTTCCTTTTAGCTTGTTACACACGTTTTCTTGATGGGATGGCAGCAATGATATGCTTTTTGAAAATAAGTTAGATTCTTTTATTTTGCAAAAAGCAGGATGTGATTCATATACAAGTTGAGTGATCAAACGCTTTAATACTGATTTGGATCTAAATTTAAGAAATAAGGGGTTTTTGTTTTTGAAATGAGCGGGATTCATTCCCAAGAACAGCGAGGAAGTCTTTTGTGCAGTGGATATACCATTGGACTAAGATTAACATTTGTAGGTTTCAGCGTCAGAGGATTTCAGTCAGATGCATACTTTATGTTATTAGTTTATGTTTAAGTTATTGCTGACATCTTAAGTTACTGCTGACATTATTGCTGTTAATAGATGAGAGTTTGTGGTTTTCCAGCAGTTGCTCTAGAGGCCAGGTGACAGCTTTGTGTGGACACCAGACTTGAAGATTGGGCTGTATACACTTCCATTCTTTATTATTTAAGCCCTGGTTTATCTTCTTTGAGCCTACCCTTTCCTTCTGTTCTAGGGCAGTGCCCTCCAGGAGAGTTTCTGATGATGGAAGTGTTCCATATCTGCGCTCTCTAATATGGTAGCCACCACATGTGGCTACTGAGTACTTGAAACGTGGGTAGTGTAACCGAGGAATTGAATTTTAGTTTTTTTTTTTTTTTTTAAAATTTTAAAGAATCTGAATGTAGATAGCCATACATGGCTCATGACTATTGTTGGATAGCACAGGTCTCGGGCTGTCATTGCTAGTTCCTTGAGAGATGTGCTTTGAATGCCAGTTTAAGTGTGATGGAAGGGAATGGACAGAGACATTCAGGGGGTAACTGAATTGTCCATTGCTCAATATAAAATCTCCACTAAAAGGGTTTCAGCTGACTCGCCCATGTTTCCTTACCTTGCCTGAGAGGTACCTTTTGGGGACCATTATAAAACTGAAGTTTTTTCCCTTTAACTTTTCCATGTCAATAAACATACTTCTGTCTCATCATTTTCAATCAGTGTATGATATTCTGTTTTATGATTCTGCCATCATTTATTTATCTAATCATCCTTTATATTACGGACAATTTTTATTTTTCATAAAATTCTTAGAAGACATTAGAAGACTTATGTTTTGGGTTATGATTTGGTAAATCTTTGTTCCTTAGGAAATTCTTAGGATTAGCATTTCTAAGTCAGAGGGTAGTAGGTATATATTTAGATTTTTGTTTTGTTTAAGGTACATTGCTAAAGTGCTCTCTGTTGCCACCTGCTCTCACCTTTCCTACAAGGTTGTGCAATTTGCCCTCTAAACTGGCACTTGTGAAAGGTGGTTCATCCGGATGAGAAACATTTTAGGGATTTTATGTTTACACAAAGGTACCTTTAAGGTAGCATCCACATATTCATAAATCTTTTGTCTAGTTTTTCTGCTTCATTCAGGGCAAAAATAAAGTGACGCGTGGGTTGACGTTGGGGTGATATCTTTAAAGGGGCCTCCGTGGAGTGAGGCTGAAGCTCATCTGGCTGGTCTGTTGAGAGCTGTTGCCAGTATTCTCTCTGCCTGGGATTCTGTACATGCTGTCTGTTGCATCACTTAATCGAGAAACCTGGTTCCTGGGACAGCAGGTCTGGAGCCCTGCAACCCTCTGTTCATGGGCTGAGGTACACAGCTCTGTGTTGTTGCCCTGGGCGCCAGTGCTGCTGCCTTCTCCCATACCGGAGGCCCACCTCAGCATGATGGTGTGGTGTTTGTGAGGCTGGCACATCTTCTGCTGGAGTTAGCCAAATGGCTGGTCATTGCTTCCAGTCTGGCTTTGAAAACAGATGCTTATTTTACATTTGGGACAAAAGGGGGCCTTTTTTCTTTCACACTTTTGGTTAGGATATGCTCTTATCTTTGTTTTGAGAAAGGTCTCAAGTTCAGAGCTTCTTGAAAGAAAGTGGCCTGTGTTTTTTTAATCTTTATTTTTAAAAACAGTTTTTTTGGAGCAGTTTCAGGTTCACAGCAAAAATGAGGGGAAAGTAGAGATTTCTCCTATAGCCCCTGGGTCCCTCCACCCCCCAAGCATAGCCTCCCCCATTATCAGAATCCCCCACCAGCATGGAACGTTTGTTACAGTTGGTGAGCCTGCAGTGACACAGCATAATCACCAGAGACCATTGTTTACCTTAGAGTCCACTCTTGGTGTTCTATATTCTGTGGCTTTGGATGCATGTACAATGATGGCATGTATCCATCATTATACAGAATATTTTTACTGCCCTGAAGTCCTCTTGTGCCTTCTCTTTGTTCCTCCTTTCCACCCCAACTCCTGGCAGCCACTCATCTTGTTACTGTTTCCATAATGTGGCCTTTTCCAGAGTATCATATGGTTGGAATCACACAATGTATAGCCTTTCCAGATTGGTTTGAAGGGAGGGAAAAATTATTTTCTATCCATTAAGGTCTTCCAGCTGGACTGAGAAATTTACATGAGACAGATTACCAGGAGAAATAAGCAAAGTTTTATTACATGTGCACAGAGGCACAGTAAGGAACTTGAGAAAGAAATGACCGAGGTAGGCAATTTTTATACTTTCAGACAAAGGGACAATAAATCTGCAAGGAACTGAGGAGACAAAGAAAGCTTGACTTTGGGAGTGTCTATTAGTAAGGAATTCTAAACAGAATTTGTAAAAAGTAACAAGTGTTGTTTATACAGCATTCTGGACTCTAAATTTCCCATCTCTGGTGATAAGGGATGTCTCTTTAGCTCCTGGTATGGGGGGGTAGCTTTTTTTTTTTTTTTTTTTTTTAGGATTTTATTTATTATAGAGGGAGACTGAGCACAAGTGGAGGGGGAGGGGGTAAAGGAAGAGGGAGAAGCAGACTCCCTGCTGAGTGGGGATCCCGATGTGGGACTTGGTGGGGGGCTTGATGTGGGGCTAAGTGTGGGGTTTGATGTGGGGCTTGATCCCAGGACCCTGGGATTGTGACCTGGGCTGAGGGCAAATGCTTAACTGACTGAGCCATCCAGGTGCCCTGAGGATAGCTTTTCTTTGGAAGATTTAGTTCCTGCTTCTAGGGCAATGGAGGAGGGTCTGAATATCCTTCTTAGGTAGGAGGTCTCTTTAGTCCCTTTTATTCAGAATAATCAGTGTGCCAGAGTGGCACATTTTGAAGCAGCCTGCCATTGGATATGCATTCAACATTCCTCCATATCTTTCCATGGCTGATGGCTCATTTCTTTTGAGTGCTGAATAATAGTCCATCTTCTGAATGTATCACTATTTATCCATTCACCTACTGAGGGACATCGCGGTTGCTTCCAGGTTTTGGCACTTATGAATAGAAAGTGCTATAAACATCTGCAAGCAAGTTTTTGTGTGGACATGTTTTCAGCTCCTTAGAGTAAATACAAGGAATGTGATTGCTGGATTATGGTAGGAATATCCTCAGCTTTGTAAGAAAACACCGAATTGTCTTCCAAAGTACCAGTTTGCATTCCCACTGTTCTGTTAATAATGAGGGTTCCTATTGTTCCACATCCTGGCCAGCATTTGGTATTGCTACTTTTTGTATTTTGGCCATTTTATTGGGTAGTGGTAGTGTGTAGTGGTATCTCATTTTAATTTGCATTTCCCTGATGATGTACGGTGTGGAACATCTTTTCATATGCTTATTTACTTGAATTATTTTAAATAATAATTTTGAAATTGTGGTGGAAATGGACCTATACTGAAACAGCCTGGGACAGTGCATGGTTACTAGCAGGGAGATGAAATCCTCAAACTTTAGAATGCATGACGAAAGATCTTTTCTTTTAATAAGTACTGAACATATGAAAATGTAGGGCTGTATATGGATGGGAGTAATAATACTTGCTCATTAAGGAATAAAGAGTTTATGTGGGAAATAAGATGTACAATGAAAAGTTACAAAATAAGAAATCATTATTTTTATAAAAAGGTGGAAGAGATGAATGGATTAATGTTTATTGAGAACCTGTTGAGTGCCTGGCACTGTGCTATGCTTCGTACTCATTACTGAGTTTGATGTAGCTGTAGAGGAAAGTCATGGGTACTGACAGGAACTGTTGTGTGAGTGTTGCAGGCCGCATGACCCACCTTGGGGGAGGACTACCATGGGTGCAGTCAGGAGGAGGAGGAGGGCTCAGACTGGACCTTGGAGCACTAAGTGGAATTTTGATGAAAGGGAGAGAATGAGGTTTCTGAGGCATGGAGGGTGGTATGTAGAAGGCTTGCCTCTCAGTTCTGTGAGGGCAGAGCCCATGCGCCTCCTGTTCACTATTGTACCCCAGAATCGAGCACAGTGCTGGCACTAGGAGATGCTCAACAGAAGTAATGGACTAAGTGATAGGTGGTAGATGCCTGGTAATTCTTTTTCAAGTAAAGTGGATTTGCAGTGAGCGTGTCAGAGAGCAATTCTGGCACTGTAAAAAAAAACATACAGGAGTTAAGAGAGAAGACTGGAGAAGTTGTTTGAGGCCTCATGGAAGGCAAGGGAATTTGAGCTTTATTCTTTGGTAGTGAAGAGTGTTTTTCTCAGCAGGGGAATGATGGGATGATTGAGTTGGAGTTTTTAGGGGATTCATTGGATATCAGTGAGTAGGTTATATTGGAGGGGGAATTAAATAAAGACGGAAATCAGAATTCCTTTCTGGATACAGGGATATTTCTCAGTGTCACTGAGTGTTCTTACCTTTAAAGTTATTAAAAGGCAGGAAGACCCAAGGGTCAGGAGCTGGGTCTCTTCAGTCGGGCTTAAGGTTGGCTAGCTGTGAGAACCTGGGCCTGTTACTTAACTTCCTTCAGCCTCAACTTCTTTTTCTGTAAAATGGGGATAATAAAAATATCTATATCATAGAATTGTTTTAGGGATAAAATGAAAGAAAAGGTAAAGTACTTGGTACAAAGGAAACAGTAGATACTAGTTATTGGTGATATTGCTAGGTAAAGATAATTTCTTATGAGATATGGACTTAAACTTTAAAATTTAAAATTTTATGGATTTTACAGAGTAAAACACCTTAAAACGTGGGACAGTTTAGACATCTCTGGAATGCAGTTCTGAAAGAGACTGGCTTCACAGAGGTGGCCTCTCCTAGAGACATCACACGCTGTTTGTCAGAGTGCGTTTTCCCTCATGAGCAGTATAATCCGGAGGTGGGCAGAGTTGTCAGGACATACCTGTATAAATGTATCTTTTTCCTGGACATTTTCACAGCTCTGCAATTTAAACATCATTTTCCTAAACCAGAAAAAGGCATGTCTCAATTACCAGAAGTTAAAAATTCCATTGACCAAAACCTACTCTCAGGGGACTTCTAATTTTGTCTATCCACATACACTGCCCCCTCCTCCCACAAAGCCCTCCCCCCCTTTTTAACATCTTAATTTTATTTTTTCAGTGTTCCAAGATTCATTGTTTATGCACCACACCCAGTGCTCCATGTAATATGTGCCCTCCTTAATACCCAACACCAGGCTCATCCATCCCTGACCACCCCCCCTCCAAAATCCCCAGTTTGTTTCTCAGTCTTCAGTCTCTCATGCTTTATCTCCCCCTCCGATTTCCCCCAATTCACTTTTCTTTTCCCTCTCTAATGTCCTCCATGTTATTCCTTTATACTCCACAAGTAAGTGAAACCATGTGATAATTGACTCTTTGCTTGACTTATTTCACTCAGCATAATCTCTTCCAGTCCCATCCATGTTGATCAAAAGTTGGGTATTCATCCTTTCTGATAGAGGCATAATACTGCATTGTATATACAGACCATATCTTCTTTATCCATTCTTCCGTTGAAGGGCATCTTGGCTCTTTCCACAGTTTGGCAATTATGGCCATTGCTGCTGTGAACATTGGGGTACATATGGTCCTTCTTTTCACTACATCTGTATCTTTGGGGTGAATACCCAGTAGTGCCATTGCAGGGTCATAGGGTAGCTCTATTTTTAATTTTTTTAAGAGATTTTATTTATTTATTTGACAAAGAGAGATCACAAGTATACAGAGAGGCAGGCTGAGAGAGAGGGGTAGCAGGCTCACTGCTGAGGCTCGATCCCAGGACCCTGAGATCATGACCTGTGCTGAAGGCAGAGGCTTAACCCACTGAACCACCCAGGCGCCCCAATTTTTAATTTTTTGAGGGCTCTCCACACTGTTTTCCAAAGTGGCTGCACCAACTTGCATTCCCACTAACGTTGTAAGAGGGTTCCCCTTTCTCCACATCCTCTCCAACACTTTTTGTTTCCTGTCTTGTTAATTTTGGCCATTCTAAGTGGTGTAAGTGGTATCTCAGTGTGGTTTTGATTTGAGTTTCCTTGATGACTAATGATGATGAACATTTTTTCATGTGTCTGTTAGGCATTTGTATGTCTTCTTTGGAGAAGTGTCTGTTCATGTCTTCTGCCCATTTTTTGATATGATTATCTGTTTTTTTTTGGGTGTTGAGTTTGAGGAGTTCTTTATAGATCTTGGATATCAGCCCTTTGTCCATAGTGTCGTTTGCAAATATCTTCTCCCATTCCGTGGGTTGCCTGTTTTGTTGACTGTTTGCTGTGCAGAAGCTTTTTATCTTGATGAAGTCCCAAAAGTTCATTTTCACTTTTATTTCCTTTGCCTCTGGAGAGGTGTCTTGAAAGAAGTTGCTGTGGCCCATGTTGAAGAGGATACTGCCTATGTTCTCCTCTAGGATTTTGATAGATTGCTGCCTCATGTTGAGGTCTTTTATCCATTTCGAGTATGGTGTGAGAGAATGGTCGAGTTTCATTCTTCTATACGTAGCTGTCCAGTTTTCCCAGCACTATTTCACAATACCCTTTTTAAAACCTTGCATTATAGATGCTCGTTTAAAATGCTTGGTTAATACTCAGACAGAAGGGCATTAGTTACTTATTTTTGTATCAATACGAGGAAATGGGTAAAATCATCCGAAGAGTGATTTAGGTGTACATGCTAAAGGAACTCATGCTAAAGGAAAGTACAAATGGATAGAACCCGGAATTGAATACAGATGAGGCTGCTGAATGAGTCCTTTTGCTAGAGGTCATTATGACAAAGATGAGCACTGCTTATTTGGGAAGACACCTCTGTAGTGGAAAAATACATAACCAGAAACCAAGAGACCTGGTACAGTATTCATTCAGTCTTTAGATGCATGACCTTGGGTGAGTCTTGTCAGTTTTCTGGGGTTCCATCTTTCATCCTCATCTCTAGCCCTGATTTGTAGAAACTACTCTGCTGCAGAAATGGGATAATCATACTCTTTTTCTGTTTACAGAACAGAGCTTTAAAAAATTGAATGGCTATGCTATTATTCTGAGTTTTATATGAAATTTTCTGGAGTTTTTTTTTGCTTCCCTCCATCTCTACTAGGTGCTCATCTATATGTACTTGTTATTTTCATGGATGTAGTAGATAATGGTCATCCTTTTATACTCTGTTCAACTGTCATAGTTCCGTCATTCCCAGGTTTGTGGTAGAACGGTCTCAGAATATATCATCATTTTACGGTGTTTTCAGAGTGCTCCCCAGAGGTGGAGCTCAGTGATTCCTCCGAGCACTGACTGCTGCACAGACTAGCCCTGTAGGTGGATGCAGGCTTGCTGCAGGCATGGGGAGTGCCCTTCTTAGTTGGCATTAAAGATTGGCATTAAAGATTTTTGATGGAGAGTCATAAGATTATAGATTTTAGATTCTCTGAGGGACCTCAGAGATCATCTTACTGGACTCTCCTTAATCAAGGCTCAGAGTTATCTGAGGTCATAAGGCTGGCCTCAATGAGATCTCCAGACTGCAAGCTGGTGTGCTTTCCATTACTGAATTCCGAGATCTTATCACTGTTTGTATTCAGAAATCATTCAGTGTTCTACTTTTTGAGTATACAGGACGGAATGGGGGTAGCTTGCCTGTTATCTTGAGGAACTTCCTGCTGATCTGACATCATGGAAATCTGTGCAGTTTGCTTTGTGGAAGTAGTCCAGTGCGAAACTTATAAAAAGCAATCTGGACTAATAAATTATCAGGCAGGAATGGCCTGGCAGTGTATTGTGGACAAGATAAGTAAAGAGTATATTAGGTACTGGTGACTGTGTTGATGACTTCCATGAGGGTATCAGCGGGCTAGAGGGACAAGGCAGGACAAATGAGCCTTGACAGAGAACCTTCCTGCGACCTGGGGCTCCTCAGCTCTGAATTTCATCTCTCCAGAAGCACTGGCCAAGTTATTAAGTGTATTAACATTGTTTGGTGTCAGGGGTAGGTTTATTGTTAATCATATTTGCAAAGCCAAGGGTAAAAGGCTCAATAGAGTTTAGGAAAGCTGTGGTCTCTGGCAATACTTAAACAGAACTGTCATTGAAAACTCGGGATTCTTGCTTTCAGAATACACAGAAGATATCAATTGCTTATGGGAAAGAAATTATGAAAATATATATTAAGAGAATAACTTCTTGGCTTAACATATGCTTTTGAGAAAACTGTTCAATTGGGTTTTCCCTTGTTGCGTTCATTTTGCTTGAGATTTTCATGGGATTTTTATTATTGTGCTGAACTAACACTTAGGTAAGCTAAGGGTATATAAACATTTGCAACTGAAATGTGTTTCTGAGATTAAGTCTACTAATGTACAATCACATGTGCGAGTATTTCATAAATTGGACCTCAGAGAAATCAGTACTTTTTTGGGAAAGATTTTATTTACTTATTTGAGAGAGTGAGTGAGAGAGAGAGAGAGAGCATGAGTTGGGGGAGGAGCAGAGGGAGATGGAGAAGCAGAATCCTCACTGAACAAGGAGCCGGACGTGGCGCTAGATCCTGGGACTCCGGTATCATGACCCGAGCTGAAGACAGATGCTTAACTGACCGAGCCACCCAGAGGCTCCCAAAATAAATATTTTTGTTAGGTTAGAGGTGACCAAATACCATAGAGACTGCATTTTAATTCCGACCTGTGTAACTTTAAATTTTGCAGACCACCTTTAAGAATGTTTTAAAATGTGACCTATACACTTACATACATTAGACTTACCTAAAAATACAGATTTCTAAATCAGAATTTATAGGCATGGGACTGGTGAATATGTTTTCAGTAAATTGCCCAGATGATTTGCGCCTTACCTTATACTCATTCAGGCCTCACAAATCAATCCCAGGATTTCACAGGTGAGGGTATCAGAGGGGAAGTGAGTTTTATTGCCCCATATATTCTTTGGGGATTTATATTTGCTGTGTACCTGGAAGTGGGCTAGGTATGAAGACTACATTGAATACTGTAATTATAAACTTAGCTAATTATAGACCTTGGATGGTAATGATTCAGAGTCTTGTGCTCTGTTATTATTGCTGTGCAGTTATTCCAGAGATTTGGTTGGGTAATGGGAAGTACTTCATACTTTCCCCATTACTGCTTTCCTATCTAATCTTGGATAGAAGCCTGTTCATTGTTGATTGTCTCTTCGTAGCTTATTTCACTTACCGTTTTATGCGGTTTTAAAAAAGAGGCTGGATTTCTTTTCCTATCTTGCCTATTTGGCCTGTGTGTTCCTTCAAAACGGGCTGTATGCGGGTGATGGCGGTAGTCCCATTGCATAGCCCTGTGCAAGGACATGGGAGGAAGGTGATACCTGTTAGGGACTGGCTGATTGATGAGAGGGGACCTGGACAGCTGATATCTCTTTGTTCATTCAGCTCAGACTCTCTCAGTCCTCCCCTTCCTATTCCCACTATTGTCTCACTAGTTCCTATTTTTATTTCTCAAGACTTAACTAGGTGGTCTTTCTTGCCTCTGTTTCTGCTTCTAAATCCATCCTTCACAGTCTTGCCAGGCTAACTTTCTGCAGGCATTACTTTGAACAAGTCACTTCCCTCCTCAGCAGCCTTGACTGACCCTCACTGGCACGTGATGCCCTCCACAGTCTGCCTTTCTAAAATCTTATCCTGTCCTATTCAAACTAAGTCTGTACCAGACTTGACAGGTGTTTTCATCCTCCTCACAGTTTGAAGTTTGGGACTTGAGCTTAGGAGAATAAGGACAGGGCAGATATGTAGGTATTCTATGGCACTGGCCATAGGCCTTGGGAATTCAATACCCATGTTTGGAAGGCAGGTGGAAGAATGAGAAACAGGAAAGGATGACCAGTTAGGACAGGAACCATGAGAGGCAGCCACAAAAGTCAAAGGAAGAAAACTTCAAGATGAAGAGGGTGATAAAGAGTATTGAATGTTCAGGCAAGTTGGTGAAGGCTGAGTAAATTCCATTGCATTCAGTGGACTATTAATGGTACTCTGGTGTGTTTCTTAAAGATTTAAGTGGGAGCAGAAGATTCTACATTAAAGGCAACAAAGGATTCAGCAGTGAGGACAGATCACTCATTGATGCGATTTGAAAGTGAAAAGGTATGTGTTGTTATTTTTTTTCCCCAGATGGCAGATGCTTATGTATTTTGAAGGCTCAGAGGAAGGAGCCAGCATAGACGAAAAGATTCAGAGTAATTTCAAGAGCCAAGCCAGAGGAGGAGGCAAGGGATGGGATCTTCCCAGGGAGTCCCTTAACTCTGACAATGAGGAAGGAGGAGAGGATGGGAGGCAGAGGGAGCACTGCATTCAGATTGCTTCATTTTTATCTGGCAGGTAGAAGAGGAATTTCACATGTTAACAGTGTGCATGGGGTAGTTTAAATTGATTCTATGAAGGTGAATTTTTGCAAAAGTCTGTCTTGTGTATCTTCTTTTCACAAGCCTTAGACAACTCACTGTGAGTCTCTGGAATAAGCTCCAGTGCCTTCCAGGGCATGTGAGAGCCTTGAAGTGTGTCTCCAATCCATCTCTTAGGCCATTTCTCTCACTGTGTGCCTTCACAGACTCTGTTCCATTTGTCATTCCCTGAACTATCCCTGGCTTGTTTGCCAATGTGCCTTTGCTCACATTGGCTCTTGCTTTTGCCAGGAATTGCCCTTTCCTGCTCTGCCTTCCTCCTTTGTGTTTCATTATATGTTAATTAGCTGTGTATCTCAGCTCAGAGAGAATTGAAACACACTGCTTAAAATTAAGGTTGTTTTGGGACACCTGGGTGGCTCAGTTGGTTAAGCAGCTGCCTTCGGCTCAGGTCATGATCCCAGCGTCCTGGGATCGAGTCCCACATTGGGCTCCTTGCTCGGCGGGGAGCCTGCTTCTCCCTCTGCCTCTGCCTGCCACTCTGTCTGCCTGTGCTCGCTCGCTCTCTCTCTGACAAATAAATAAATAAAATCTTTAAAAAAAAAAAAATTAAGGTTGTTTTTATTTGTGCTTTTATTTTTTTTGCTGGGTTATACACTGGAAGGATTTTCAAACCCAGGAGTAATCTTAAATATACTAAAATGTAATAAAACGTAAGTGTCAGTGGACATGCCTGATTTGGGCCAACTTGAGTTTGAATTCTGGCTCTGTTTCTCACTGGATATGGTCTGGAGTGGTTACATCCTATCACTTTGTGAATTTACAAAGTAAGGATAATGACACCTACTTTTTAGGGAGGTGGCGCCTAGGCTTGGTATGTAATAAGTGCTCAGTAGACTTCATTATAGTTGTTAATAATGGATTCCTTGCTTCACAACATTGTTTGGTTGAATATCTGA
This sequence comes from Mellivora capensis, assembly GCA_004024625.1. Lineage (NCBI taxonomy): Eukaryota > Metazoa > Chordata > Mammalia > Carnivora > Mustelidae > Mellivora > Mellivora capensis. The sequence continues at coordinate 62,584 of PISX010002944.1, read as the reverse complement.
TAAATGATAAAGGGTAGAGCAGAGTGAATTAGTGTCCTCCCCCCATTATGTTGAATGAAAGTCTGGTGTATTCCACTTTTACTTCTACTCTAGTGCTGATGTGTCTACTGAAATGTGTATAGTAAAGAGGAAGTGCATGCCTCTTTATGACTATATTGATCTGCTTTCTGAAGTGCCCCATGCAAATGACAGTTTCATTTTTTTTTTTCATGGTGACTGAGTAGAAGGAAATATTTATTCTAGGAAACTAGTACATGTGTGATTGATAGTGTCATTTTGTACAGTTTTTTTGATTGACAACTAGTTTGGAATAGCATATGATTAGATGTTCATAATATTTATAGCAAGAATAGCAGTATACAGCTTATACAATTAAAGTTTACCAATTACAGTCCTTCTGCTTACAGAACTCAACGAATGATTTATTTTTTGGCCCTTTCCTTTTCAGAACAAATGCTGAGGCTTTGAGGTTTTAAGTTTTAATAGGGCAGCTGTGTGAAGTGTATATGTCATAAAGCTTATGAAACCAGAGATGGAATATTACCATGGGGTTCATTTTTCTTCTTATTAATTTTTAAGGCATTTGGCATTGTTCCTGGATAGCTGATCCTTCAGTTTCTCAGTAGGAATACAGATGTCTCCTAACAGAGAAACAGGAAAAGAAGCTTGCTCTGTGAGAACTTGACACAGCAATATAAACGTTTTAACAGAGCATTCACTCTGTAGATCTCCGTAGCCAGTCACAGGGAGTTTTCTCTGTCATCTTTCTTTGTGATAAGTGTGTGCAGTTTAATTTTTAGTGCTACAAATATGTCTTGACATAGAGCCCAGTGATGAACGGTGCTGTCCAACCAAGAGATGGTGTTGACACGTTTTGTACTTACAGGCGCTCTTTCATTATTGCGCCGACTGAAAGTACACTGTGGATTGGTGGTGCAGCTCTGATCGCGGCAGACTGTTCCGTGGTTTGTCACGTGTGCATTCTGACACGATTTATATTCATGTCATGTTAGAGGCCCTAATATGTGTGTCTGGAAAATGGGTAAAATGCCAAAGATAATGCTGACAAAAAGGAGGAAAAGTGGTCATTACCAACACTTTGAAATTTCATTGCAGTTTCGTTGGAAGAAATTTGGATTGTTAAAAACAGGATGCAAAACAGACAAAAGCACATGTCCCTTGTTAGGAAGTGGTACTAAGTAGGTTCTCTGATGCTTGTCACTTGACAGAAACAAGGGCTTAAGAATAAGTGTTCAAACTGTAAGAAAGGAAGTTGAAAAACTCAAAGGGAAGGGTGTGGACAGATGAGTGCTTCTTATGGAATGGGATGGGGAGTGGGGGTTTGGAGGTGGGGAGGGTGGGAATCTTTACGTAATTACTGGGAAAAAGGGATTTAAACTGCATTAGTTTTCTGTTACTGCCATAACAAATTAACCACAAATTTAGTGACCTATACCAACACAAATTTGTTACTTCACAGTGCTGTAGCTTGGTAGGTTCCTCTGGGTCTCAGGGTGCAAAAGTCATCCTGCAAGAGGGCTGTGTTTCTTTTTAGAAGCTCTGGGGGAGAATCCGTATCCTTGCCTTTTCCTCCTCCTGGAAGTTGCTCACTTTCATTGGCTGTAAAGCCCCTTTCCCCATCTCTAAATCCAGCCACAGTGGGTTGAGTCCTTCTCACATCTCATCACTCTGATTTCCCCTTCTGCCTCCTTTTTCTCTTTCAGGGATCATGGCCGTTAATTGGACCCATCTGTAATGTGTAGAATACTCTTCCCTATTTTAAATTTTGCTGATTAGTGACTTTATTCCATACTGCCATGAAAGGTAATATATTCCTAAGTTCTGGGAATTAGGGCGTGGACATCTTTGGGGGTCATTACGATGCAATTTTGTTTTGTACTTCTTTTCCAGTTAAAATTCATAAAAGGAAAATTTGCTTTGAGGTTGTGTTACTGTAAAGTGCATTCATAATTCTGTGATTGTGCTGCTAAGGTCACTATTTTTCAGTAATATAAATATCGAGACATACTACTTAAATTTTGGTGGGGTACTGAAATTCAGGGGAAACTAATGTCTCCAAAAATCATCTAAGACTTGGTTTAAGTATAGTTAGGTCTTAGTTTTTGCTGCTTCACAAATGTAACAAATACTGTAGAACTTCAGTTAAGGAGAATATATTCTAGGAATTCTGGAGTACCACTGAAAGTTATAAGCAGTTGAGAAATTATATTTGTAGGTGAAGAAACAAGTTCTCAGACTATTACAGATGCATGGAGAAGAGTTTAATAAGGGCAGAAAGTCAAGTGCCCTGTTTGCCTGCTGTTATATATATAGAAGTGGGTCTTTTATGGAAAGCTAAGGAGCACAGCAGAAACACTAGGAGAAAAAGAAACACTAAGGACCAAAGTAAAAGAGATAGGAGAGAATAGAGAGAATTGAGTGGTAGGGCAATTAATGGTGTTAGAACCACAGTCAACAATGGCAGAGAACTGCCCCATTTTTGGGTATGGGCTGAGCGGCAGAAAAACTGTGACCTATACTATATCTCAGAAGCTCAAAGAGGTGATTTTTGGATCTGTCTTTCTGAGTCTGAGCTGTGGTACATAATGGCCTCATTGAGGAATGGGACTGTCTGTTATCTCAGTATTCCCTCAGCCCAGTAGTCCTCAAACATTTATGTCTCAGGACCCCATTTACAGTGTTAAGAATTATTGAAACTCTCATATGTTGTGGCAGGAATATAAAATGGTACAGTCACTGTGGAAAACAGTTTGGTGGGTCCTCAAAAAGTTAAACATAGAGTTACCCAGTGACCCAGCCATTCTATTCCTAGGTATATGCTGAAGAGAACTGAAAACGTGTTAAACATACGGTTTTCCATGGTGGTGGTGCCAGTTTCCAGCCCCACCAACAGTACACAGAGGTTCCTTTTCTTCCACATCCTTGGCTGCATTTGTTATCTCTCATCTTTTTGATGCTGGCCATTCTGACAAGCATGAGGTGTTATCTCATGGTGGTTTTGACTTGCATTTTCCAGTGATTAGTGATGCTGAGCATATTTTCATGTGTTTGTTGGCCATTTGTATATCTTCTTTGGAAAAATATCTATTTACGTCCTTTGCCTATTTTTCAGTTGGATTGTTATTATTTTTTAAATATTTTATTTATTTATTTGACAGAGATCGCAAGTAGGCAGAGAGGCAGGTGGGCGGTGTGGTGGAGGGGAGAAGCAGGCTCCCTGCTGAGCAGAGAGCTGGATGTGGGGCTCGATCCCAGGACCCTGGGATCATGACCTGAGCCGAAGGCAGAGGCTTAACCTACTGAGCCACCCAGGCGCCCTGGATTGTTATTATTATTTGCTCTTGAGTTCTTTATATATTTCGGATATTAGGCCTTTATCAGATATATGATATGCAAATATTTTATCCCATTCTGTAGGTTGTCTTTTCATTTTGTTGATCTTTTTTTATTTGTTTTTGCTGTGCAGAAACTTTTTAGTTAAAAATAGTCTCATTTATTTATTTTTGCTTGTCCTTTAGTATTATATAAAAAAATCATTGCCAAAACACATCTTGAAGAGCATTTTTCCTGTGTTTTCTGCTAGGAGTTTTATAGTTTCAGGTTTTATGTTTAAGTCTTTAATCCATTTAGAGTCAGTATTTATGAGTGGTGTAAGCTAGGGGTCTGGTATTATTCTTTTACATGTAAATTTCAAGTTATTCGAGCCCCATGTATTGAAGAGATTGTCTTTTCTCCATTAAGTATTCCTGGCTCCATTTTCAGGTATTTGTTGACTGTGTATACGTGGGTTTATTTTCATGCTCTTGATTCTGTTCCACTGCCCTGTGTATGTTTTTGCCAGCTTATAATACAGCTTGAAATCAGGATGTGTGATACCTCCTGTTTTGTTGTTCTTTCTGAGAATTGCTTTGACTTTTTGGGATCTTTTGTGCTTCCAAATTTTAGGATTGTTCTTTCAGTAAAAAATGCCATTATACTCTTGACAGGGATTGTGCTGAATCTATAGATGGCTTTGAATAGTACAGATATTTCAACAATATTAATTCTTCCAATTCATGAACATGGGATATCTTTCCAATTATATGTGCCTCCTTTGATTTATTTCATCAGTGTTTTGTAATTTTCAGTGTAGAGATCTTTCACCTCCTTGGTTAAATTAATTCCTAAGTATTTTATTGTTTTTGATACCATTTAGATGGGATTGTCTTATTTCTTTTTCAGATAATTTATTGTTCGTGTTTAGAAACTGCTGATTTTTGTTTAAGTTTTTATCCTGTAACTTTACTGAATTCATTGATTATATCTAGCATTTTTTTTTTGGTAGAGTCTCCAGGATTTTTTTGTATAAAAAATCATGTCATTGGTATATAGATCCAGTTTCACTTCTCCCTTTTTAATTCTTCTGCCTTTTATTTCTTGTTCTTGCCCAATTACTCTGGCTAGGACCTCCAATATTATGGTGAATAGGAGTGGTGAGAATGGGTACCATTGCCTTATTCCCGTCTTTGAGGAAACTCTTTCAACCTTTCACTATTGAATATAATGTTAGCTATGGGATTGGAGTATTTTTCTTTCTTTTTTTCTTTTTTTAAATTTTCCCTTCATGTTCCTTTTTTTTTTTTTAAATATAAATTTTAGGTAGTTAACATAGAGTATAATATTTGTTTCTGGAGTAGAATTTGATGATTCATCACTTATATATAGTACCCAGTGCTCATTATAACAAGTGCCCTACTTAATACCCATCATCCCTCTAGCCCTTTCCCCACACATCCCTCCATCATCCCTCAGTTTGTTCTCTGTTGTTAAAAGTCTCTTATGGCTTGTTTCCCTTTCTCCTCCCCCCACCCCACATCTGTTTTCTTTCTTAAATTCCACATATGACTGAGCTCATATGGTATTTATCTTTCTCTGACTTAATTTCACTTAGCATAGTACCCTCTAGATCCATCCACATCATTGCAGAAGGCATGTTTTCATTTTTTTGATGGTTGAATACTATTCTATTGTGTGTGTGTATGTGTGTGTATATATATGCACACATCCCATTTTCTTTATCTGTTCATCAGTCAGTGGACATTTGGGCTCTCTCCACATCCTCACCAAGACCTGTTGTTTCTAGTGTTGTTTGTTGTTGATTTTAGCCATTCTGAGAGGTGTGAGGTGGTATCTATCATGGTTTTGATTTGTATTTCCCTGATGATGAGTGATGTTTCACTCATCATGTTTCTATAAGCCATCTGGATGTCTTCTTTGGAAAAATGTCTGTTCATGTCTTCTACCCATTTCTTAACTGGGTTATTATTATTATTTTTTTTTGGGTGGTGAGTTTGGTAAGTTCGTTGTAGATTTTGAATATTAACCCTTTATCGGATATGGCATTTGCAAAGACCTTTTCCCATTCTGTAGGCTGTCTTTTAGTTTTGGTGATTGTTTCTTTTGCAATGCAGAAGCTTTTTATGTTGATGAATTCCCAGTAGTTATTTTTGCTTTTGTTTTCCTTACCTGTGGTGATGTGTCTAGCAGGAAGTTGCTGCAGTGGGGGTCAAAGAGGTTGCTTCCTGCGTTCTCTTTTAGGATTTTGATGGTTTCCTATCTCACATTAAGGTCTTCCACCCATTTTGAATTTATTTTTGTGTGTTGTGTAAGAATGTGGTCTAATTTCATTCTTCTGCATGTTGTTGTCCAGATTTCCTAATACCATTTGTTGAAGAGCTTGTCTTTTTTCCATTGGACATTCTTTCCCACTTTGTCAAAGATTAGTTGACCATAGAGTTGTGGGTCCATTTCTGGGCTCTCTGTTCTGTTCCATTGATCTCTGTGTCTGTTTTTGTGTGAGTACCATACTGTCTTGATGCCCACAGCTTTGTAATAGAGCTTGAGATCTGGAATTGTGATGCCTCCAGTTTTGTTTTTCTTTTTCAGAATTGCTTTGGATATTTGGTATCTTTTGAGGTTCTATATAAATTTTAGATTTGCTTGTTGTAGATCTGTGAAAAATGCTGGTGGTATTTTGATAGGGATTGCATTGAATGTGTAGATTGCTTTGGGTAGTATAGACATTAAAAAAAATTTATTTGAGAGAGGGAGGGAGCGTGTGTGCATGTGTGTGCCCCTGGGCGGAGGGGCAGCGGGAGAGAATCTCAAGCAGACTCCTTGCTGATTGTGGAGCCGGACATGGGGCTCGGTCCCATGACCCATGAGATACTGACCTGTGTAGAAACCAACAGCCAGACACTTAAACTGAGCCAATCCTGGTGCCCCAATAGTATAGACATTTTAACAATGTTTGTTCTTTTGATCCATGACCCTGGAATGCTTTTCCATTTCTTTGTGTCCTCTTTAATTTCTTTCATAAGTGTTCTGTAGTTTTCGGAGTATAGATCTTTTACTTCTTTACCATTGTCTTTTCTCTGATCTTGGAGGAAAACCTTTCAACCTTTCACCATTGAATATAATGTTAACTGTGGGATTGGGAGCATTTTTCTTTTCTTTCTTTCTTTCTTTCTTTTTTTTTTTTTTTTTTTTTTTTTTTTTTTTTTTTTTTTTTTTTTTTTTTTTTTTTTTTTTTTTTTTTTTTTTTTTTTTTTTTTTTTTTTTTTTTTTTTTTTTTTTTTTTTTTTTTTTTTTTTTTTTTTTTTTTTTTTTTTTTTTTTTTTTTTTTTTTTTTTTTTTTTT
>PISX010002944.1:0-55785 GCA_004024625.1 Mellivora capensis | reverse complement strand
CAGAGGCTCAACCCACTGAGCCACCCAGGAGCCCTGGGAGCATTTTTCTTATAGTCTTTTTTATATAATGTGGATATTCTTTGATACTGTACCAAAACTTGAGAGGTGGTAGTTTATTGAAAATTAGTTGCAGTGTGGAATCTGAAACCATTTGTTCTGTTACATTAAAATTTATTAATCAAGCTTATACCTGAGGTGGATGTTTTACCCAAGCAAGATTTTGTAACACCATGCTTGTATCATTTGGAAAATATTGGTTTACTAAGTTATGCAGATCTTCCTAATGTTGACATATTTCATCTATTTATCTAAAATTACATTTGATTCAACACTGATATAATCAGAAAAGTGTTTTAATTATTGGGAAGTTTTAAGGTTGTTTGTGATGGCAGGAGTTTTCCAGAGTTCTGACTTTGGGGGAAAGCTCAGATTTTATCACTGGCCTTAAGTATTTGAAGTAATTCAAGGCTTCCTTTATCAAATATTTTCTCAGAAATTAACAGATATGCAAGCCTGAATAGCTATAGTTTATCATTTGTTCTTCGGGGTTAGAATGATATTCTATGAAAAAAGTGACTAGATCAGCTTACAACCCAAACAGTTACTTAGGTGCTTTTCCTCAAGATGACTATTGAAATACTTTCCATTTCATCACATAGAATTTTAAAAAGATACTCACTCAAGGCTAGAACTTTAATAAAGTTAATAATCTTTACTGCTTCATTTAAGGACATTCTTAAATGAAACTGAGCTTGCTTTTTTTTCCCCCCTTCTCCTGTGAGTGGGTGATTTGAAGAATAGAGTATAGTGGCACAGTTTAGTGTCACTACCTGGCTTTGTGAAAGGTGCCAGCAGATTTGCTCTCCATTGCATTTGCACAATTACTGCAGTGAAAAGGCAAAAGAAAGTCTTAATATTGCAATGCAAGTAGTTTTGACCTTGCAGAACCCCTGAAAGTTTCTTGGGCACCCCCGGGGATTCAGAAACCACATTTGGAGAACTGCTGGACTAGGATGTAATAGATGTTAAGCATATATATCCAACTGATATTGTCTTGTATTATTTATAGGTCTGTTGTCTTTGGTCCAGGCTCTTATCTTTCATCCTAAGTACTGGACAAAGTATCCCAGAGGGATTAGGACATTGATTAATGTGAGATTAGTGAATGAACTCCTGTGGGTTAGGATTGGAAGGAGGGCATGTTAAATATAAATACTTGTTTTGCTGGATGCTGAGGTGGAAGAGGCAGCTTTACTGGATGTAGAGATCACGGTTTGGTGATTTCTTGATAACTTTGATGTTGAAGGACACCAGATAACTGAAGAATTTGCATATTTGACTTCTGCCAGTTTTCCTAGCTGTCAGATGTTCTTCCCCCGCCAAAGATTTTATTTATTTATTTGAGAGAGGAAGGGAAGGGGGAGGAGCAGCAAAGGGAGAGGGACAAACAGACTCTATGCTGAATGCAGGGCCTGACACAGGGTTTGAGCCTATGACCCTGAGATCATGACCTGAGCCAAAATCAAGAGTCAGATGCTTAACTGACTGAGCCAGCCAAGTGCCCCCTGTCAGGTATTAATGTGAGTAATGTTTGAGCCCATGAAGATGTCTGAGGCAGGCAGAGTGAGTGTGTACTTTCCAATAGTCAGCCCTTTCCAGGAGTTGGCTCCCTTGTTCATTTGGATGAGTAGACAGAATGCAGACGCTAGTGCAGTGCAGGTACTGGCTGAGCTCTGTACCATGTCACAGCCGGGACAGCTAGGACATGAGGAAGTTGAGTAGTACTTTGGCCTCAAACAAACCATTTTAATATTAAGACCTGGCTTTTAAGCACTTTAAATAGTGTTTTTTGTTTGTTTCATTTGGTGACAAAATGTTCGTGAGTGTTGAAGCAATTACCTTAAAGAGTTGGAAGAGCTTTTTGCACACTTTATCCCAACCCTGCTATTTGGATAACTAACCTGGAGGTGACTCTTGTCATATTTAGATTTTTCAAAATGGATATATGTTTGGCTTTTGAGTTTTTCCATATTGCAGATCTTGTTTTAAGTGGGAGAAGTTGCTTTCCTCCTATTGTAAGTGGATTCTCTGTGGTGTGAGCAAAATAACTGTCTTCCTCCAAAGGGTTCAGGAGTTGGAAGGGGACTTCAGATGTTGGCCTCGGTATATGTGTGATAAGACATGTGATCTTTAGTGTTTTACTACATTAAAGAAGAGATTTTTGCCTGGTGTTAATCCATGTCCTAACCTAGGAACCTAACTTCCTGGAAGGGCTTGCCTAGAGTCCTCTCTGGTTGCTTCTTATGCTAAGTATGGTATATGTGTCATGAGAAGAGTTATTAAGAGGGTTTTTTGTTTTGTTTTTGTTTTAGTGGACTAGAAGCTCCCAAAAAGAGCCTTTAGAGGAGAGACAGAAGGGGACCTGAAGGAGACTGGAGGTGGGGTGTTGGGGGAGGGAGCTGCAGTGCAGGATGTTTTGAGGGAGATAGGCTCCCACCTCAGGGATCTACGGTAAGTGTAGGAGTTACGATTGTCAGTGTGATGTCCTATATCCTGTCCCTTTTGATCCCCACCATGATCTTACCAGTTAGGGAGTTTTATAGGTGTGGTAAATGAGACTCATAAATGTCAGTCTAAAGGCATATGGTTAGTCAGTTGCAGAATGGGCATCAGTCCTCAGGCCTCCCTCTTCCTAATGGATGCTTGCTTATTTTAATTAGAGGTTTCTCATGGCCAGAGTCAGGAGGACATTAAAAGAGTCAGTGTGCTAAGTGGCTACCTTAGAGCAGACTTGAAGTCAGGAGTATTCAGGGTGATTTACTAGGGAATATGCTGTTGCCACTCTACAGAGGTGGTGTGGACCCTACCCCAAATTTGGTTCATGTGTCAAAGATGAGGCCACATGCACCCCAGGAGAGTATGAGAAGGCTCCTACTCACATAATCAGTCTTTGTCCGGGAGCATGAGGCAGGCTTTGAAGTAGGTTGAGAGTGTTGTCAGAGGGCAGGGAAAAGACTGGCGTGGCTTAATTTTGCAGAGAAAATGAGCTTGCTGAGGTCTTCCTTGCCTGCCTGTCCGTGCTTGGGTGTTTTGAAATTCCTGCTTGTGCCAAAGGAGGGGGCCCTGGGCTTTCTTACCAGCTTGCCCACACGTGGGGCAGAAAGGGAACCAGGGAGAGCTAGGGCTTGAAAGCTGTTAGCAGTCAAACATCAGAAATGGAGCCAGACTGTATTAGAGGCAAAGGCATCTTTCTCCAGGGACCTAGCAACTAGCAGTTTGATTCTAGGGGAGTGACTGAGTGAGCAGCTGGAAGGACTTTTGGATTTAGCGATGATTATAACTCTGCATGATCTCAGCTTTGCGTATCCTATAACTGCACTTTCCTTTCCCATAATAAAGTTAGGCATTCTAACTGATAATAGAGTGTTACTATTAGGAACAAAGTGTGGTGTGTGGGAAAAGAAAAGAAAGTGGTATAGAAAGGCCACGAATGCATGAATACTGCTTTTTCCCCCCCTTTTTCTTATTTTGTTTTTCTTTTTTTTTTAAATTAACATATAATGTATTATTTGTTTCAGGGTACTGGTCTGTGATTTATCAGTCTTACACACTTCACAGCACTCACCATAGAACATACCCTCCCCCGTGTCCATCACCCAGCCACCCCCATCCCTCCAACCCCCCTTCACTCCAGCAACTCTCAGTTTCTTTCTTGAGATTAAGAGTCTCTTATGGTTTGTCTCCTTCTGTGGTTTTGTCCCATTTCATTTTTGCTTTCTTTTACTGAGCGCTCTCTCTTCCTTATCTCTGTCCTCCATCCCAGCCCTATTTTACCCTGGGACTTGTTAGGAAAGTGAGTTAATGTGGACCAGCCGTTGGTGGAGCCATCTGTTGGAGAATTTGAAACCTCCTTTCATCACACAGGAGGGGGAATTATAGCTGTCTTCCAGAAATTTTAGCAGTCATCAGGCTGAAACTGTCTAACAAAGCAGGTCACACAGCTGAATGAAGAAATGCACAGGAATTAATAGATGGATTGAGAAGGACTACTTTGTGATAGGACTTTTTGAACTTGGAAAACTGTCATTGGTAGGTTACACGTGGGAAGGTGTGTTTTGGAAGCCAATAGGACATGTAGTCTAACAGTATACTGTGTAGTTACATGTTTGTGATATTGGATGATTCAAAGTCAAAACATCTGTTCTAGCTCTTAAAACTTGCTTTTACTTTTGCATTGCTTTAGTGGAAAGGAAGATGCTGCTTTGAGGGTCACTTGGAGCTTGGGAAGAGAGGTGTGGTTTGTCTTTTCAGAAGGTGATTTCACTGGGGTCAGTATTGTCTTTCAGTAACATATCATGACTCTTACAGTGTTTGCTCAAGTGAAATTATGTCATTTTTCAAGGTACTGGTATCCTCTCACCTCCTTTTTTGGTCTGTCTGAACTACTTCTACAGTCTTTAAAATTTTATGTAACTTTGTATGTTGTGTACATTCAGCCAGCCATTTCATTTCAGCTTGGTGGAAAGTGTATTTGTCTGGTCATAGGTGTTTTTCCTGGTTTAAAATAGATCCTCTAAGTTTTGCTGATATTTTACTCAACTATTTGTACAGTCAGCAAATAGAATTAATTATGAATGCCTATTTTTCTGCCTTTTGAATATAAATTTCCCTCAGAAAGCCTTAAAGTCATTTGTGGTATGAATTCATTCAATTTATACAGCATTTTTTGGTTATGTCCTTCCCTCGGGATCAGTTCTCATCTTTATGACTTTTACTGGCCTCTTCTCCACAAAGAATAGAAAGATTCAGGTTATTTCCTGGGATAGACAGCAGTCTCAGATCATTGAGGGCTTGGATCTGGAAGTGCTGGTCCCACTTTGGTTTGGGCTTTGTAATGAATGCCTGGAACTAGTCCGACATCCAGTCATTGAACATTTATGTGTAAAGCGTTGATTATGCAGTGATTACTCTTAGAGATGACTGGTGGTCTGAGTTTACTTCTGGAATGTCTTGCCTCATTCCTGATATGCACCTAGGAATTGAGCCCTCTTTCCAGTCTAGGGTATGTAATAGGGTTTTAAAGTCCAAAGAGACATTAGAAATCCCTATTTCTCCTGTCTTTTATATGTAGGCATACCTGTTTTACTGCTTTTGCTGTATAGCTCTTCACGGATAACGGGGTGTGTGTGTGTGCGCTAGTCTTACATGTGGAAGGCTTGTGGCAACCGTGCGTTGAGCAAGTCGGTGCCATTTTTCCAACAGCGTTTGTTCACATTGTGTCTGTGTCTCATTTTGGTACTGCTTGCAGTCTTTTAGACATTTTCATTATTGTTACATTTGAACTGCTGTAATCTCATGATAAAATTTTAATGGATAAAGAGTTACTTCTTATGGATGAATAAAGAAAGTGGTTTCTTGGGATGGAATCTACTGAAGAAGATGCTGTGAAGATTGTTCAAATGACAACAAAGGATTTAGAATATTACATAAACTTAGTTGACAAAGTAGCAGCAGGGTTTAAGAGGATTGACTCCAATTTTTAAAGAATTTCTGCTCTGGGTAAAATGCTGTCAAACAGCTTTGCGTGTTTCAGAGAAATGATTTGTGAAAGGAAGAGTCAAGTGTGGCAAATTTCATTGTTGTCTTTTTTTTTTTTTAAAGATTTTATTTTGTTTATTAGAGAGAGAGAGAAAGGGAACACAAGCAGGGGGAGTGGGAGAGGTAGAAGCAGGTTCTCCACTGAGCAGGGAGCCCGATGCGGGGCTCAGTCCTAGGACCCTGGGATCATGACCTGAGCTAAAGGCAGACACTTAACCGACTGAGCCTCCCAGGTGCCCTCACTGCTGTCTTATTTTAAGAAATGATCACAGCCACCCCTGCCTCCCAACAGTCACACCATCCTGATCAGTCAGCAGCCATCAACACTGAGGCAAGAGCCTCCACCAGCAAAGTGATTACAATTTGCTGAAACCTCTGATGGTGGTTAACGCTTTTTAGCAAAAAGTATTTTAAAATTAAGGTATGTATGTTGTTTTTTAGACATAATGCTGTTGTACACTTAACACATTACAGTTTATCGTAAATACAACTTTTTGTTTTTGTTTTTTTAATTTTATAAAATTTTTAAGAAGATTTTATTTATTTATTTTAGAGAGAAAGAGTATGCACACAAGAGAGCACCAATAGGGGAGGGGCAGAGGGAGAGACAATCTGAAGCAGACTCACCATGGAGCCCAATATGGGGTTCAGTCCAAAAACTGCGAGATCATGACCTGAGCCTAAACCAAGAGTTGGACACTTAACTGACTGAGCCACCTAGATGCCCTTTTTTTGTTTTGTTTTTAAATTTTAAATGTAACTTTTATATATACTGGGAAACCAAAAAATTAATTTGGTTTACTTTATTGCAGTGCTCTGGAATTGAACCCACAATATCTTCAAGGTATGCTTCTGTAAAGAATGTTACGATAACAACTAAGTTTAAACATTTATTTTTGAAAAATTAAAAAAAATACAAAATTAAGGAGACCAGTATAATCTCTATATATTCATCTCCCAGATATAATAATTTCAAGATACTGCACAGGTGCAGCTAGATGTTTTATATGGAGCACTTAACTCTGCTCTCCTTTTATTACCTTCAGCAACCCCATGGGGGCAGATAGTATTATATCTCCATCTTGAAGATGAGAAAATTGAAAGGTCCAGAGAGATTAAGTAACTTACCCAAGGGTTACACAGCAGCCAACATTCTGTCTCTTAACCCTGAGTTGCCTGAAGAAGTTTCATGGCTTGTCTGATGTACATGGTAAGCTGGAATTGGACTTGGGATGGGACCAGGAGACCTGACTATTTCACCATTTCCTTTATGATGATTTTCTTGTGACTTTTTTCTTTCCACTAGCCTTTTGTGGCCAACTGGTTTTGGACTTGAAACTTTTGAGTACCGTTTTAACCATGTTAGGCAGACTGTGTTATCCAAAGGCTTGGGTGGTGGGAGTAGTCTGCTCTGGTGCAGATGATAAGGGGTGCATTGTTTGCAGGGAACTTAATAACAATAATAAAAGCATCCAAAAAGTTTGTCTGCAAAATCTAAAATTCTAGAATTGTGCCTGTAGTTCTAAACAGTATCAGTGATAACATATTCCTTCTCCCAAAATCTTTTGTTGGTGTGTGTTCTAAATAATTGCTATGGTAACTTGAGTTTTAATAATATATATGTAAGTTTCAAATGAGCACTTTTTTTTTTAAAAGATTTTATTTATTTATTTGACAGAGAGAGATCACAAGTAGGCAGAGAGGCAGACAGAGAGAGGAAGGGAAGCAGGCTCCCCGCTGAGCAGAGAGCCCGATGAGAGGCTCAGTCCCAGGACCCTGGGATCATGACCTGAGCTGAAGGAAGAGGCTTTAACCCACTGAGCCACCCAGGCGCCCCCAAATGAGCACTTTTTGATTATCCTTTGATAGATATTGTATTCTACATGTAACTTGAATCAGAGACTCTTAATTATACAATTGGCCCCCAACACTGGGTACTCAGTGACATGCATTCACTTCCAGAGATTTTTAAGAGTTTAAAATTGTTCAAGCTTGCCTCAGACATTTTTTATGCATTTAATCCTTGTGGTACTACATATTTCTACATTTAAATGGTATATTTTAAGTTAACAGTGATATTATTATTGAGGTTTATAATTCTGTCATTGTGTGTGATTCTTGAAGTTTTTGTTTCTCCTTAAAAATTAAAACATGAGGGGCTCCTGGGTGGCTCAGTGGGTTAAAGCCTCTGCCTTTGGCTAAGGTAATGATCCCAGGGTCCTGGGATCAAGCCCCGCATCGGGCTCTCTGCTCAGCAGGGAGCCTGCTTCCCCTCCTTCTCTCTCTGCCTGCCTCTCTGCCTACTTGTGATCTCTGTCTGTCAAATAAATAAATAAAAATATTAAAAAAATTAAAACGTGAAACAGTGCAGACCTTGAGGTGTAATATTTTTGTTGGTAATTGCCAGTTTTGGTTTATACAATAAATATTTTGCTGAGTTTGCATAATACGTGTTGAAATTTGTCATTTTATTATTTTATTTTTTAAGAAGATTTTATTTATTTGAGAGAGAGAACGAGAGAGCATAAGCAGGGGGAGCATCAGTACTGTAAGTGGATAATAATGCTTAGATTAGAATAGTGACTTTGAATCAAGGGATTGACTTAGAAACATTTTTAACAAAAAGTGTTTCTGACCAAGTGCTAGTTGTCAGTGTTTTTTAGACTGCTCTGATTTAAGTTAGCTGGGATATTTATTTTAAACGACATGACTCCTCCCTTGAAGATTTTTTTTTAAATAATTATTTTTTTATAAACATATAATGTATTAATTCGGGTGCACATGCCCCTTCGGATAGCTACATTTGTATCTTTAGGGTAAATACCCAGTAGTGCAATTGCTGGGTCGTAAGGTAGCTCTATTTTTAACTTTTTGAGGAACCCCCATGCTATTTTCCAGAGTGGTTGCACCAGCTTGCATTCCCACCAACAGTGTAGGAGGGTTCCCCTTTCTCTGCGTCCTCACCAGCATCTGTCATTTCCTAACTTGTTAATTTTAGCCATTCTGACTGGTGCGAGGTGATATCTCATTGTGGTTTTGATTTGTATTTCCCTGATGGCGAATGATGTGGAGCACTTTTTCATGTGTCTGTTGGCCATCTGGATGTCTTCTTTGCAGAAATGTCTGTTCATGTCCTCTGCCCATTTCTTGATTGGATTATTTGTTCTTTGGGTGTTGAGTTTGCTAAGCTCCTTACAGATTTTGGATACTAGCCCTTTATCTGATATGTCGTTTGCAAATATCTTCTCCCATTCTGTCAGTTGTCTTTTGGTTTTGTTAACTATTTCCTTTGCTGTGCAAAAGCTTTTGATCTTGATGAAGTCCCAGTAGTTCATTTTTGTCCCTTGAAGATTTTGATGAAGAGGTTTGAGTAGAGCCAGGGAATCTTTAATATTCACAGTAACTCTAGGGATTTTCTAGGATCAAGTATGGGAAAGAGCCCTTTTAGGTTGGAAAAAAGGCTCCTTTGTCAAATATGTTTGGGAAATCCAGGCTTAGAGTAAAGCAAATTTCTTTCATATAGCACTTTGCTGAATGATTAGTGTGATAAATGGCATGCATTATGGGGAGTGGGAGTAAGAATGTATGTAAGGCAACATTTCCCAGACTTATTTACCTTTACCTCTTTGTTTTAAGCGCATGGCAGTATGATGTTCCACAGACAACACTTTCCAAAACAATGAATTATAACAACTCACTCTTAACAAATTTTAGTCAAAGGGGTTTTCCTGTTAGTGTCTTAGCAGGATAGCTACTTGGCTTGGTAATGTCCTAGAAAGTAAGCAGATGAAACTAGTGACCCTGCAGTGGGAGGAGTGATGATACAGATCACAACTCACTGATGTAGACTTGAACACACATTGATTCTATCTGGGTCTGCACACTTAGCACTGACATGGCTCGGGGCCAGTCCCGTACATACGGTTGGCGTAGGGCATTCTTAAGTTGGGTTGGTGGAGGAGCTTTCCTTAGCAAACACTTTTTGGACTTAGGATGGCAGTCTGCCCTCCGAGAATTCTGTTGTTGCCTTTGAGAGGACTATCTAATTTCTCCCCTAGATGTACACCCATGTTTAAGTCAGAAGTTTCTGCTAGTGCTTAGATGACTGATGAATTGCCTTTGGGCCACCACTTCAGCTAAGGGCAGTCATCTCTAGGAACTCACATTAATGCACAAAATCTGATCCAGATACCTTTGTTCCTAGCATATAGATTGAGCTCCTCTCATGTTTTACAGTGCTTGTGGTGCCAAGATAGAGCAGAAACCCAGGACTGTAACAGCTGTGGGCCTGCTGAGAATTAATGGTGGCTAATAATCTGGTTGTTTACATCTTTCATTATTGTAATTTGAAAGTATTAAATCTGTGTTATACAAATACATGAAATTAAGAATTAGAATTATAGATAAAACCTAGAGCTCTAGTTTATTCCTTTTAATTGCTATACAGTATTCAGTTGTATCCTTATATCCTATTTTATTTACCTATTCTGTTTTTTGTTTTTTTCTAACTCATATAGTGTATTGTCTCATAGTCAGTGCAAATACTGATGGCCATGAACATTTTGCACAAGTCTCTTTGGACACGTGTTTGCATGTTTTCACAGGATAGATACCTAGAACTGGAGGTATTAGGTTAAAGAAATTGCACATATTTATAAAATGTATGTAAATTTCAGATTAACATACTTTTTATTACTTGTCCTTTTTAACCCTAATTGGCACACAGTGATTAACCAAGAATAGGGAGATGGGAGTGATCAGCTTCCCCCTCCATCTGCAGGCAACACAGGGGTCCATTGTAGAGGATTTAAAAACAAGGATAGAGCTGACTAAAAGTCAGACTGTTTTTTTTAGAATTCTTTCTAACTGCCATGTGCCCGCCATTATAAACAATGTCTGTGATAACTCTTCCCCCACCAAATCTTTTGTTGGCCAAGGTTCCAGGTATTTGCTGCAGTAACTGGTGAGGCTTCTGTTTTGCTTTAATAAACATTCTGTTTCACATGGAAGTTAAATCTTATATATTTAGCTGTATGTATGTTGATGTAGCTCTACCACATTAGTTGTGAAAGGAAGTTCGTAATGGTTTGTAATCTTGAACTCACTTTGTATGGAATGTGTGTCTCCAGCCCCTGTGAGCCAAGCAGTGAATTGAAATAAAGAGTGCTAGCACAGTGATTGTGATTTCCTCGTTCTGTGGGACCACTGGGGATTCTGTTTGTATTTAAAATCTAAAACAGTGAAACAACTCGAGGTGTAATATTGTTATTTGCTACTTGCAAACCTTAGTCCATGCAAGAAATACTCTTGTCACCAATGTTCCAAAGTGGAATATATACTCCCAGCAGCAGAATTTAAAAATTGCATTTGTTCCACACCCTCACGAATACCTGATACTACTTTTTTTTTAAAAAGATTTTATTTTTATTTTTTTAGATTTTTATTTATTTATTTGACAGACAGAGATCACAAGTAGGCAGAGAGGCAGGCAAAGAGAGAGGGGGAAGCAGGCTACCTGCTGTGCAGAGAGCCTGGCATGGGGCTTAATCCCAGGACCCTGAGATCATGACCTGAGCTGAAGGCAGAGGCTTAACCCACTGAGCAACCCAGGCGCCCCACGATTTTATTTTTTATTTGGCAGAGAGAAAGAGCACAAGCAGGGAAGCAGCAAGTGGAGGGAGAATCAGGCTCCCCGCTGAGCAGGGGACCAGATGTGGGACTTGATCCCAGGATCCTGGAATCATGACCCAAGCTGAAGGCGGATGCGTAATGGACAGCCACCCAGGTGTCCCCAGATACTACCTTTTAAACAAGTGAAATTTAGTTTCACTGTGTTCTTCCTAATAGTAGACAAAAAGGTTTTTAAAAAGATATATTTATTTTAGAGCAAGAGAGACAGTGTGAGAGTGGGGGAAGGGGTAGAGGGTGTGGGAGAGAGAGAATCCCAAGCTGGTTCCCTGCTGAGCAGGGAGTCCCACGCAGGGCTAGATCTCATGACCCTGAGGTCCTGACCTGTGGAGCTGAAAGCAAGAGTTGGTTTCTTAAAGGACTGAGCCACCCAGGTGCCCTAGTTGACAAAGTTTTTAAAACTGAGTTGTATTTGTATCATTAGAACGATCCAGTGTAAGATACTGATGTGTGCTCCATCACACATCAATATCTCTCCTTCTAAGAATGAGGTGTTTAGGTATTTTAATTGAAAGTGACAGTGGCTCTTTGTTGAGCCACTTGAAAGAAAAGAGGTTAGCACACTCTACTGTCAATTTAAGTGAACATTAAGACAGCGTACAAGTATGTGTGAGTTCTAAACATCAACTACACGTTTGTACTAGTGTTTCTCTTGATTTAGGTATTTTGGTCCTTTATTTATATATTTGTTCCAACAATCTGATTAAAATGAGAAATAGAGGAATAGGAAATGATCGTACTTTTGGACCTCCAGGTAATTTCATTAGATTGAACTCAGAATTTGTGTCATGTGGCCTGGGGCTGCTTAACTTGGTATTGGCTGGTTGAGAAATCATTTATCACATTCCCATTAACTACATAATTCTGTGATTTCTTTTGTTATCTTTGTATTATAGCAGAGTCTGTGGGGCCTTATGATCCTTAGTTTCTCTTAATCTTGGTGTTAGATTCAGTCTTGGTTGGAAAGGGATCCCTAGTAAAGCACGTTAACTCTTACCATCTTGCGGGCCTTTCCTAGGAGAGCTGTGTGCATCACGGTTATATATTTGTTTTCCCCTTTAGTGGGTCTGGAGGTTGGAGGAGCTCCCATAAGAAAACAGAAGATTAGAATGACTAAGATTGTTCTGAGTGCTAGGGGAGGGTAGAAATGAAGAGGAGGCTGCACTACACTAAGTTAATAGTATAACCCTAAGCTGCAACAAGACCGTTTGCTCAGTGTTCTCTTGGTGCATATGTGGGACAAGGATGGTGGGAAGGGGAATGGCTTAAATTTGATCAACTAACTAAATTAGTTGATCAAATATCCAAAGTAGGATGTCAGGTGGTAATCCTGAGAGAAGATGAGCAGATAAAGAAAAGAAAGAAATCAAGGAAAGGGAGGAGGGAAGTATACACAAACACATATTCCTAAAAGTGATTGTATACATTCAGTTTATTAGTTAAAAATTTATTGTGGGCAACTTTCTAAGTTCCGAAAAGGAGACAGAATTTTGGATTTAGTGTTGGAATAAATTTAGTAGTTAACGTATAGCATGCAGAATTAAGCATTTTCCTCCTGCATGAACTCACTGATGCACAATATATTTAAATTTATCGTTGATAAATTGGGAACACAGCTGTGGAATTCCATGCATAATCAGGGCTTTCCTGAAAATAATCAAATTAGGTGTGGCCCTTCCCCTCTGTCCTTAGTCCTGCTGACATTGTGCTCCCCGGAGGCATCTCAAGTGAGCAGACAAATACTGGGCTGGTATCCAGGGGAAGCCTCCCTCTTGGCTTTTTCATGCTTCTTTAATGTTTCACAATGCGGCCTGGCAGGTAAGTGGGGCTATTTTTGACTCCTCTGGAGAGCAATTCCAGAGGAATAGACTATCTCTGGCTCCAGGTCAGAGTTTGGAAAATGATCTGCAGCTTTTCCTGGAGTCACATTCAAGTGTTGTGCTCCATAGTAGGCTCTATTTATAGTGTCGGTTGACTAAGGCAGAAGCAAACTACACCGTCTGACAGCAGATGTTGGGAAGGTCTCCGGGACCGTTTGTCTGGGAGCCGCCAAAGTGTTCACAGTGGTGGTGCTGGCGTGATAGTTGTGGCCTTGTATTTGGTGAGTAGTTTGTCTCCCAGATCACCACTCTTTTGGCCGGTGGGTATATAACAGATGTTTTAGGGACAGCCACTGGAGACTTTTTATCACGCAATGAATGTGTACCACCTGGCATTTGCATTTCTGGATTGAGCTTTAGGGTTTAGTGGCCTTGCTCTTGGTGAGCATGGCTGATGAGGTGTTGGTAAGAAGGAGTGTTCTCTTTCCACGTGTAAATGACTCTCTTTTCCAACCAAAGGGCTCTTTATTGATTTTCCATTGCTGCAGTAACAAATGAGTACACACCAGTGCTTTCAAACAGTACAGTTCTCTACCTCAGAAGTCTGACCTCGGGGTCAGTAGGCTAAAGTCAAGGGCTTGGCACTTCTTCGTGGAAGCTTTAGGGGGAGTCCTGTTTCCTGGCCTTGTTTGGCTACATTCCTTGGCTCCCGGTCCTCTCCTACATCTTTGAACTCTGTTCAGTGCAAGCAGCTAGCATCTTTGAACTCTGCTTCTGCCATCACCTCTCTCTCTCTCTCCTCTTCTGCTGCCTCTTTCCACTTTTAAGTGGACTATATTGGGTCCATTAGATAACACAGGATGATTTCCTTGTTCTAAAGTCAGTGGATTAGTAACCTTAATTCCATCTGCAGTTTTAGTTCATTTTTGTCACGTGAGGTAACATATTTGCAAGTTCTGGAGATTAGGATGTGTACATTTTGGGGCTATTACTCTGCCCACCACAGGTTTTTTTCTGTGTTTATGTGGTACCCTGATCTATACCAAGTTACATAGAAGTTATCTGTTTACATATATTTCACTCCTACTACCTTTCACAAACTTCTAAAGGGCAGGCACTGTGTCTGTTTCATCTTTGAATTCCCCGCATCACCATAGCACCTGGTACGCACGTAGCGTGCTTACGAGGTGTATGTTCAGACAGAACTGTTTCAGCTCCCTGATTTTGTTTATGAACCAACTTTTAAGAGCTAGAGAATTGTGACTTTTACAGCTAAGCAATGAGAATCATTCAAAAACCCTTTCATCTGTTGACCTCCATAAAGCCATTAAATGCCAGGCTCAGAAAACCTATGTGTGGAGTAAGAATGCATTATTGTTACCATCTCTTATAAAGGCATCATCTGATACTGGTCATGAGCGTGAAGCCAAATGAACAAAATGAATTAACGCCTGTGTATCTGAAAGCTGCTTTCCTCTAAACAGAGAATATCACTTAGTAATAAATCAGCTCAGCATTTAGTAAATGGAAAGTGAAGAAAATCTCATACCAAGCATTTGTTGACTTAGCCATAAGGATTATGCTTCCAAACTGTGAGAACTATCAGATTATGTTTGGATATAATATAGTATATAAATTAAATCAGCATAAGAGCACAATTTGATCCTACTTTATTTTGTGACCGAATATAGATAAACCCTTGTCAGCTAATTTTGAATTCCTCTAAATGCCTTTTGTGCTGTCTTTCAATGAGTAATTAGTAGGAGGCAAGCCTGGGATGGAGAAACACCCCCAAAACCTTGCCCAGGATGCCTGGTGAGCCAGCAGACAGTATCCCAGAGGCAGAAATGCTGAGAAAACATACATTATTTTGGAAGATTTGCACATATTCAAGTGGTTTTAAAATAGAGTTGCACATCTGTTGCATTTGTTTTGGTATTTGAAAATTCTTATATCAAAGCTAGTCCTAATGAAAACAGCAGGTTTTCTGAAACTTTTGTTTAAATGCTGGTTGCTTAGAGGTTGTGCCTGCACCTTTGGTTTTGGCATGAGCCAGAGGATCACAGGTGTCAACTAATAAAAGGGCTTCCTTCCCTTTGCCTTACTTCAGGGTCTTAGGAACTTTCTAGGCCCTAATGTTTCAGTCTTATTTCTTTCTGCTCCCTATCACACATCCAGGACAGGCTTCTTTCTCCTTCTGTGTTCCCCAGCCCTGCATATATCTCAGCCACCTCAGGGCCTTTGTAGTGGGGTGGTATGGTGTAGGGCAGTGGTTTTCAAGCTATGGTTTATTTTTTGAAATGCTGGAACTCCTATTTTTTTTTTAAATGATGTATTGATACTTGAAATGCATAATAAAATGGATTACAGTGGAACTAGTCAGGTTGATGCTGAATGGGAACCCAGAACCTTCGTGTTGAGGGCTAGGGCCTGAGGCTAAGTGTCTGCGGATCCTTCTGGTAAACACAGAACCCAGCTGAAAAATTCCTAGTAGAGTGGAAAGAGCATAGACTCCATCACTTACTAGATGTGTGGCTTTGGGCGAGTCATTCCCTAGTTTTCAGTTTTGTCATCTTTAAAATGGGAATAGTATAACCTACCTCACTGAGTGATTGCAAGGATTAGATGAGATAGATCATGCTTGTAAATAGCTTGGGTTCTAGTAGGTTCTCAATAAACGATAGCCTCAGAAGTTGATTTTCTCCCCGCCCCCTTCCTTCTTCTTTCTTTTGTCTTCCTCCTCCTCCCTTCCTCTCTTCTCTCTCTCCTTCCCGTCCTCTTTTTATCTGCCAGCCCATCACTGCCTATACTTTCTTCATCCCCAGCACAGTGTTTTACACCCTGTTTATTTAGCAAGTGCTCAGTAACTAGTGCGTGTGGCAATGAATGTTGCATTTTTATGAAACTTAGATCCATCTCTTTCTTATATGGTAATGGGACCAGGAATATGGAAACCAATAGAAAGAGCCTGGAATATAGAAAGCTGTAATTAGTCTGAAAGCTTCCTTTTGATTAGTAGTTTTATTCTCCTTCCCAAACCACTTATCAGACAAGCAGACTGGTGTTTCACCTCTCTTACTCACCTCACTCCTCCCTAGCTGAAGCATGAGGAAGGGCAGGCCGCCAAGAGGAGGAGTGGAGGGGGAAGTGAGGCCTGGATAATCCCTGAATTGGATAATTAGCCCTTCTTCTTGGTCCTGAGTAATTGAATGTTACATAGTCTCCTGTGGTACCGTTGATGAGCCGTGGTGCCCTGATGTTTCCAGGGACTCTATAAGGAACAATTTCCACCTTTTGCGTTCTCTGTTCTTGGGTGGGTCGGGGCAGCACTCCAGCTTTGCTCTTTCGGGTTGATGGGGGATCTCAAGATAGTTTGACATTGACTGCGGAGGTACTTCCATGAGAAAAGAAGATTCCTGCTGGGCAAGGGTCACCCCCTACCTGTGCAACTATAAGGGTGGTTGCTGAGGTTTTCCAGCATCACTGGGTGGGGTGTTGAGTCACCTCTGGAGTCCTCTGCTGGCTCTTTGCCCACGAAGCTCACCGGGCAGGAATCTGTGCATCGGCTCTAGCCTCCTCATGCAGCCTTGCTTTTCTTGGGAGCAAATGGCCATTTGCAAGATTCCTTCAAAGCTCTGTGCTTCTAGGACGCTCAGCTTTAAAGGGTTGTAATCCTAGCTTCTATTTGGTACGGGAAATTTGGAAGCATTAGAGTCAGATCAGTTTTTCTGCCCATTACAGTTCCAGTGTTGGGCTTAATGGGCGATTATTCAAAGTAATGCTTATTACAAAGGCGCCCAAGGGAACTGTTTGACCCCCAAACTTCATAACACGGTCCTGTTCCTGCCCAGAGCTAGCACCCTCTGTCATTGCTGTGTGAACTCTTAAGGAAAATAAACAGGGCAGAACAAACTTGAAGCTAGTGGGAAACTTGTGTTCTGAAGAAAAGAAGCTGTGTCCAGGGGAGTTTTCCTGGTACCTGGCCTATGTGCAGGCAGCAGTGAAGTCTCTGACAGCTTCCTCCCTTCAGATCTCTTTATCTTATTGCCTGAAATTCTGCCTGTTGAGTTCAATAAGTTTTATTATTATTTAGATAAAAATATAGCTTTGGCATGCTAAGGGAGCTGTCACTTTTTTTCTCCCACCTTAGTTCAGGAGGTAGTTTTTGACTGGTCACATCTAGCTGAGATCTCCACACGACAGAAGAGTTTGATTGGTGGTGTTAGAGGTTAGGGGGCACTCAGATAATTAGGGCTAGGAATACTTTGGAGGCTAGGACAGGCATTTGATATGGGGCACTGTTTGACTTGTTGGCCCTGGATTGAGGAGGCTGAGTTGTAGGAGGTGAGGGAGAGACACAGAACCGATGGTAGGAGGGACTCAAAATACACTTCTGGGGTCAGCCTTGTATGCAGGGCACCAAAAGAACCTTTCCCCAGACTGAAGACTGAGAACTCTAGGTAGGTGTAGTAATGCTGGCAGTGCCTGAGTTAGGACTGAACAGTCCCAGGAGAGTCCTCATTTCGGAAGAGATATCTAAAGCTACCTCAGTATGGTGTTGGCTGCCTCCTTTCCTGCCCACCTACTCCTGTGTTTCCTTCCCTTCTGCTTTCCTTTTAGCTTCTCACGTTGATCCACATGTGAAGCAGAGGGCACTCTGGACAGTGATGCTATTGTCAGATTTCAGGGATAAGGAAGGGGCTGTCTGGCTTTCTATGGAAATGCATTTTGAGTTCCAAACACTTGTTGTAGGCTGACTAGGTTTTTCCATTAAAAAAAAAAAGATATTATTTATTTGACAGAGAGAGATCACAGGTAGGCAGAGAGGCAGGCAGAGAGACATGGCGGGGCGGGGGGTGGCGGCAGGGAAGCAGGCTCCCTGCTGAGCAGAGAGCCCGATGTGGGACTCGATCCCAGAACCCTGAGATCATGACCTGAACCAAAGGCATAGGCTTAACCCACTGATCCACCCAGGCACCCCTCCATTTTTTAAAATTTCATATCTTATTTATGTGTATTGCTGCATGTGCTTGATCATAAGGCAACTAAATGCATCTTGAAAGTGGGGATCATTTTGAACATCTCTCCCTAATACGGTGTTCAGATCATAACTCCCTACCACGCTGTGGACCCAGTGTCTGGCTGCTGACACCCTGCTTGACTGCAGACCAGGGACTTCTTTTCCATGCTCAGGCATGCTTGTCCATGCTCAGGCATGCTTGTCCATGCTCAGGCGTGCTTGTCCATGCTCAGGCGTGCTTGCCCATGCTCAAGTGTGCTTGTCCATGCTCAGGCGTGGTTGTCCTTCCTCAGCCGTGGTTGTCCATGCTCAGGCGTGCTTGCCCATGCTCAGGCATTGTTGTCCATGCTCAGGCGTACTTGTCCTCAGTGATGCTTGCCCATGCTCAAGCATGGTTGTCCATGCTCAGGCGTGGTTGTCCATGCTCAGGCATGGTTGTCCATGCTCAGGCATGCTTGCCCATGCTCAAGCATGCTTGCCCATGCTCAGGCGTGCTTGTCCATGCTCAGGCATGCTTGTCCATGCTCAGGGGTGCTTGCCCAAGCTCAGGGGTGCTTGCCCATGCTCAGACATTGTTGTCCATGCTCCGGCCTGGTTGTCCATGCTCTGGTGTGCTTTCCCATGCTCAGGCGTGCTTGTCCATGCTCAGGCGTGGTTGCCCATGCTCAGGGGTGATTGTCCATGCTCAGGGATGCTTGCCCATGCTCATGTGTGCTTGCCCATGCTCAGGCATGATTGTCCATGCTCAGGGGTGCTTGTCCATGCTCAGGCATTTTTGTCCATGCTCAGGTATCCTTGTCCATGGTCAGGCATTGTTGTCCATGCTCAGGCATGCTTGTCCATGCTCAGGCGTGATTGTCCATGCTCAGGCATGCTTGTCCATGCTCAGGCATGCTTGTCCATGCTCAGGGGTGCTTGTCCATGCTCAGGCATTGTTGTCCATGCTCAGGCGTGGTTGTCCATGCTCAGGCGTGGTTGTCCATGCTCAGGCGTGGTTGTCCATGCTCAGGCGTGGTTGTCCATGCTCAGGCGTGATTGTCCATGTTCAAGTGGTTGCCCATGCTCAGGGGTGATTGTCCATGCTCAGGGATGCTTGCCCATGCTCAGGGGTGCTTGTCCATGCTCTGGCATTGTTGTCCATGCTCAGGCATGGTTGTCCATGCTCAGGTGTGGTTGTCCATGCTCAGGCGTGATTGTTCATGCTCAGGCGTGGTTGTCCGTGCTCAGGCGTGCTTGTCCATGCTCAGGACTTTATTCCATGTTCTGGGATACTTGGCCAGGGTTGGGGTTCCCTCAGGGGCTGGTGCCTTGTGCTTCTCTGCTCTCATCTCCTGGAAACTTCTAGCCCTACCACTGAATTTGGGTGCTAGAATTTGGAAGTGGTTAAGAGATGGTGACGTGACCTCAGGTCCCAGCCTCCTGCCATATGGATCAACATAGGAAGTGTGCTTTCTAGATTAAATTCAGGGGTGAACATCTTCCTGCAAAGGAAACACAGGCTATTTTTTGGTTTTCTTCAAATAAAAAGGGGTTCTGTCTTTTCTGCAATAGATTTTTATTTTTATATGCAGAGTTTCGATAGGGAAATATATAGTTGGATTTCCCCTTAGCAGATACCAAGAATATGCTCCCTTTGATGCCACATTGGGGGAGAAAATTATTTTGAGAACCCTTCTACAGAATGGGGACATTTGGGCTGTATACAGGATCAGCCTCTAAACTGGTGTTTGAGGCCACATGCCCATAAAATTGAAGGCTGGTCTTATTGTTCTCCTATTTATAGAGGCACTCGGAAAACATGTGGAGCCGGAGTCTTACCAAAGCCTTCTGGACATGCCAGTCTCTCTTTCCTGGTTTAAACCACATGGCTAGCTTTTCTTTATATTTGGATTCCCTTCCAGCAACATATATTTGATGTGGGCAGTTTTATAGAGGAAGCCTGGTGAACTCTGTGAAATACTAAAAACTTCTCCTTGTAGTTTGGTCAATAGTCTTTTCATTCAGAATCTGGTCGTACAGGGCTGGGGGTTTTGTTCCCTTTCGGGGAGGGGAAGCTGCACAATTAAACTCCTTCTCATCCTCTCCCCCGACTTTGGAAATGAGTGTTCAGGGCATTTCAGTTGGTCCCGTTGAATTAGCCAGTTCACAGAAGACACTTTGCATCATGGTCTAGTAGGAGTTTTTCCTGAACATCTCTCTTACCCACCCCCCCCAACCAAAAAAACTATCAGTAGATGTTTCCAGAATTATCTAATTAGATAATTGGGGTTAGGAATATTAATGGTGCAATATGTACTTGAACAGTATTTTCAGTGGGGAGAATTCAAGTACATGAAAACAAGGGAGTCTCTCTTCCCTCCCCCCAGTACTGTAACTTGGTCATCCCCCCACTACCCCTTTCTCTTCTGGAGTCCTTTGAAGCATTTTAGAATGGAATGGTTAATGTTGCAAGTTGGGCTGTGGAACAGTTGCTGTGGAAACCTTAGTGTGAATTTCCAGACTATTGTGTTTTTCTTTTTAATAGTTGGCATACGGTGGCATTGATCTATTATTTTAATGTGCACTTTATTTCTTTAGAGAGAAGATGGTAGAAAAGAAAAGAGACTTCTGGATGTGTGCTTTTCAGAACACTGCAATAAACCGTGCTCTGAAGGACATGCAGAATTGTGCACAGCGGAGGTGCGGCAGCTGACAGGCCCCGGCCCAAGTGTCGGCCGTGTTGGGCTGTGTCCAGCACCAGCACTTCCGATCTTGGTGGAGTTTTATACTGCATGGTCAGTGCAAAGAATTTTTGTACTGTTCTGTGATGATTCCTTCTCAGGTTTACTAAGAGTAGAACTTATGGGGGGGGCAGAGATGAGTGCAAAGTTCTGTGTCAAGAAATACTGGCTTACTGGAGCAGAGGAAGCTGCAGATGTGCTCTTTTGTGATCATGCTGTTCATCCGTCTAATTAAATCCTCATTGCTAGGGAGGTAATACTGAAAGCCTAGAACAGGACCACAACACACCTTTTCCTTTTAGCTCTGTTATTTCCAAATTACATCATTATCTGCCAGTCTTTTCCTTCAACAGCTGTCCTTGAACAGAATCAATTCTAAGTTTCCCAAAGTATTTTGAGGGTGGGTAGGGAGCAGCTACTTTCAAGCAAAGGCATCTTTCTTTCTCATTCAGAAGTTTTTTTTTTTGTTTTTTGTTTTTTTTTTTGCTTAAAATTAGTGATATAATGGATTGAGGGAAATTTATTTTCAGAGGAAAAAAGGAACAAAAATCTCCAGCTCTACTGCAGGATGTTAGAGGTAGAATGAACAAAAACTTAGAGAAACTGACATGAGAAATTGATTAAAACCAACTAACAGACCATATTGTTTCATTATTAATGGCTTGATTTTCTTTTCTTCCATCATCCTGCTTGATTATCGTTCTTGTTTTCTAGTTATGGAGAAAAACAAAAATAAAGAATTAGTCTTTTACTTTGATCCAGGCACAAACATGAAGGAGAAATCAGATTTACTGTATGTAATACCTTGTTATTAGGCCAACGACTACATTAAGACGGCCGTGTTCCCCCGCCCCCCCCCCCCCCCCCCCAAGACTGTTAGACTGTGTAGTGCAACCAGGGGTTAACAGGCCTCTGACCCCACTCCAAGTCCGGAGCTGTGATGCTGTGTAGCCAGCTGCCTTCACAGGCTAAGTGCGGCATCTGGCATCTGCCTCAATGATTCCATTTGAATACCAATGATCCTGCCTCGGAGCGCCCAGGTTGTAACAATGATAGCTTCAGTGCCTTCACTGCCTCTTGTTCAGATGGTCTGCCGGGACCCGCCGAATTCAGACAGGCCTGGCTGTGGGTGACTGCGCTTCCCCTGCAGCTGCTGTCTGAGTGTCTGCGGTGGGGCGGCTGTGCTCAGGGCGCTGGGCCACACACTCTGAGAAGTTTGAGTCACTGTGCAGCGACTGCAGGCAGCTGGGAACCAACAGCTGTGAACAGAAAAGGGGCCGGTGTCCTGCTCCCTGGAGACTGGGCCAGAGTGGCAAGGTGACGAGGGAGCAGGAAAATGTAATTCTAAAATTAAAGAAGAAATTGTCTTCAGTTAAACTGATGTCTAGGTGGTTCCTAGGGAAGAAAGACATCGCACGGAATGCTTCAAAGAACTCCCGTTAAAATAAAATTTAAATATATACATAGAAATCTTCTGTCCCTGTGTGAAAAAGTTGTCTGTGATTCTTACATCCAACTTAGGTGGTACAGAAGAGCAAAGTAAGAAGAAAACAGTCAACCTTCCTTTGTCCCCCTAGACAGAGGAAACTATAGATTCACGGAAAGCTCTGATTTCTCCAAACAATGTCAAAGCCCACACTGAACTGAGGCTTTCACCACTGTTGAAGACGAAACAAAACAGTGGAACAGAATCTTCTTTTTTGAGCAGGATCAACAAAGAGACACACTCATGAGTGATATAGGCGGACATATAACAATCAACTCGGTTCTTTCCAACTTCCATCCCTGCTGTAGTTGTATACCAACCTCACAGTTTGAAACCCCATCCAGGAGGACAATTATTAAGAGAGATTTTAAAAAGTTCTGTCTCAGAGGCTAAGGGAACTATCACATGTAATCACAGAAGCGTTATGGGTAATTTTTGGAAAATCATCAACAGTGGGAAAGAAATGTTACAAAATAAGGCAAATAATGTCCTCATCTTCCTAAATGGGAGAAAAGACAGCCTTTGAGCACTCTGGACTGGGACCCTGACTTCGCTTTGTTATTTATTTATTTATTTTTGTACTTTTGCTAGAAAGGCTGATTAAATAGTTAGTGGCTATTCAGAAATAAGAGCTAACTAAGAGCAGGCCACAGTTCAAAGAGGAGAAATCTGTACAAGGTTATCATACATTTTTGGGAGAGCTGCTGGATAGGCCAGTCAAGGAAATGCTCTAGAGCTCTGATTCAACTTGAGCCGCCTCCAATTCACCAGTGAGTGTGTTTCAGACGCCTTAGGTCTGGGGTTGGGGCCAAAGACCGCGTTTCTAAAAAGTTCTAGGTGACATTGATGCTGCTGGTCTGGAGAACACTCCCCATGTGTTTCCTGTTGCTGGGTTTGGGGCAAGTCTTAGAACTTTTGGAAAATATAAAAAAGAATATTGGTTGGAAGTATTAATGGTGGTGGGTGGAGGGTAAGGGGCTTCTGGCAGATTAAACAACATGTGTGACTTTGTTGGCACCATTTTACCTTGAACTGATTTCTTTAGTAATTTGTTAGAGTGTCCAACCTTGACCCTTACCTGTTTAGTAATTTCATCAGATTAAAATGATAAAAAAAAGTATGTTGACTATGAAGCACCAAAAAATGGGGTTGGGGGCGAAGACTAGTTAATAGTGTTGAATGGTAGAGTGTGGGTCTAAATGATCTTGGTATTTGGAATGTTGGACCAATAAAATAAGGTAGTGGTTAGCAGTGATACATGTAAAATGTCTGTAGTTAGCTATATAAATACAGGAGGCTTGAAAACATCTCATAGGATCAAGGCTTGGGGATTTGGTTTGACGACAGTATTGTTTGAAATAAATTATGGTGAACTGTATCTTTTCCATCTTGTAGCCTGTTTGTGCTGCTCTGCTAACCTGGGAAAGAAAAGAAAAAGCCAAGCTAAGTTTTGTGTTCTAGTAAGGGATTTCTTCTTCCGTGGTCAGGTCATATCCAGCAGGCCATTTGTTACAATTCTAGCACCACATTTGAAGTTTTTGACAAAATTGAGAGTATATTTTGAGGGACAAGACCAACATATTTAAAACGGGTATTGACAGAGATTACCTAGAATGGTTGGAGGAATGTGGCATGCTTAGCCTTGAGCTGCTTAAGACATCATATGATAGTTGTCTACAAATAGGAGGCTGTTATATGTGTCTTATGAAATATCTGTAGGTAAGAGTAGGTCCAAGCTTGAAAAATAGGAGGAAGTAAATTTGGCGTCAGTATTAAGAAATATTTTTAAAATGTTTTAAAAAACAGTTCTTTCTAAATGTTTGTGTTTAGGCTGAGATTTGATGACTCTCTGGAATGTTCTACAAAATCTGGGATGGCTTTGCTGGGGTGACAACACCAGGATCTTACTGGCTTACATTCACAGCCTTTATTTCTTGTTCATATCATGAGGGGTGCAGGTAAGCTGGACCTCTGTGGGGCTCTACTTGGCTCAAGTGTCTATTAATCAGGATCCAGACTGAAAAAGCAGCTTGTTTGGGACATGCAGTTCTCATGGGGAGGGCAGGAGTATAGGAGAATCTGAGCCAAACCACACAGTTGTGTTCGTAGCTTCCGTGGGGATGGGGAAAACATGATTGGTTCCATCCCACTGGCCAAGGGTGCCACATGGCCAAAGTCAGTGAGGTGGAGAAGTAAACTTCCACTGGACGCGAGTGTATGGCCTATGACGGGCTAGTTGGGGTGGGGGTGGGGTGGAAGTTATAGCCCTGTTACAGGGAGGGAACATATATTTGAAAATAATAATCCAATTTACTGCACACGGAGATTCAGTTACCTTAACATTTATCAATTGCCTATAATAAAATCAGCCATGGTGCTAACACATGGAGGATTCAGAGATCAATAGAAACAGTCCCTTGGGTAGCTCAGTCTAGAAGGGCAAAAGGGGTTATAATCAAAGAAATTACTATGCAACTTACATACAAAAATAGCATATGTTCCCAAAGTACAGAAGCAGCAGAGAAGAGGGAATGAGTGTGGGGGGCAGGGGATAAAAGAGAAGAATTCCCAGAAGAAGGTTTTGAAGACGGAATTAAGAATTTGCTACGTGGGCAAGAGGATGGGTGTCAGGCTAGGGACAGCAGCATAAGTGAAATCAGAGGCATACACAGTGGGCTGCTTCATGAAAGTGAATAGACCTTTGTTCGCTGCTCTATCTTCTGTATCTGGAACAGTGCCTGTTGAATGATTGATCTGTTAAGTCTTTTGGTATTGTTAGAGGGGGTTTGGAGGGAGTCACAAGAGAGGTAGATGCCAGGAGGTGATTTTTATGCTGTTTTTTCATGTGGTTCTTGGGGGGTTAGAGGCCAAGACTGCAGTCAAGGAGATGAGTTCTCAGGAGAGAAGTGGTGAAGGTCTGCAGGATGATAGGAAAGGATGAGATAGATTCAAGGGCTATTTAGAGGATGGAATTAGTAGGACTCAGTGGATGGTTGGAGGAAGGGGGAGTAAAGACAAAAGGGTCTAGTGAATTCAGTGGTGACTCAGTGGATGTTGGTGCTGAAATCACCAAAGTTGGGAATGCAGGAGAAGAAAGAACATTTCTATCTTAATAGAAATAGAATAAAATTACTTTTTGGATTATGTTTACAGTTTGAGTCTCATGGCATCCAGATGAAGATGTCTCGCAGGCCACTGGGTATATGTGGTTCTGCCCTGAAAGGGTATATTTAAGCTTATTAGCAAATAAGTGGTATTTATACCATAAAAATGAATACGATTGCGCAGGAAAATGGTGTAAAGTTTGAAGGACAGAAGCTTGAGGGCGTATATGCATATGATATGGGCAAGGGAGGAAGCTGTTTGAAATGATTTAGAGGAAGTGCTCTCACAGGTGGGAGGAGAACCTGTGAGGGTGATGTCTTACTTGGAGGAGAGTGCTAGGCAGGCAGAGGTTGGCCAACTGTCAGATGCCACCACAGGGTAAGGCTGAGCACACGGGGCCATTGGCGCTCCAGGAATTTAGGAAGGAAAAACAAAAACAAAAACAACCCCCCCCCCCCAGTGGCATTTAAATGGGAGAGGAGGTCAAAATTTGGAGGACCTACTTTTCAGAACTTGACTGAGAAGTGACAGATGGAGATGGCGAGTTACACTATTCAGCAGGCACGTTGCTCTCTCTCCCTCTTCCATAAAGGGGGGATGCAGAGCCAGTGGAAGTTGGACTTCTCAAGTTCCCTTCTGCTTCTGAGTGACTGTCAAAGAGGGAGCTGCAGATACTTGTCTTTTGGCCCAAGGATTTCTAGTCTTTTTAACCTCTCCCTTCTGTTCAGTTTTCTGTTGCTGTATAATGAAATATCACAAATTTAACAGCTTAAAACCACACACATTTTTTAAAACAATAAACTTACTATAACAGTTTCTGTGTGTCACGAGTCTGGGCATGGCTGGATCCTGTGCTTCGTGGTTTCTCACAGGATACAATCCAGGTGACTGCCATGGCTGGGGTCTCATCTGGATGTGTGACTGGGGAAGCATCTGTTTCCAAGGTACTCCCAGAACTTGGGTATTGGAAGGGTTCTCCTCACCCACATTCAGGAAAGGGGATTATACAAGGGAGTGCATGCTAGGAGGTGGGATGATTGGGTAGAGGAGAAGCCTACAGACTGCCTGCCACAGAATAAAGCTCCATGGTACATCTCTTAATCTTAAGACTTTTGCAGCATGTCCTCAAGCAAGTTGAGGTCCATGGTTGAAGGGAGGGATTCATTTCATGCCAGCAGACATTTTCATAGTGAAGATGAAATGTGATCTGAACTTTGACATGGTAGCTGCAGAGTTTCCATGTGTACGAGGGCCTTAGGAATAGAGTGGTGGTCTGATCAGAAGGGGTTACACAGCAAGCACAGTATTTATTTGGAGTAGTTTGGGAGGTAGAGCTAGAGCCTTCTCAAGCCACACCTTGAGACTGACACTGCTCTGAAGGATACAGAGATTCTCTCCAAGAAGGAATGAGGAGCCAGGATTAAACTGGTCATTCCAGGCAGAGAGACCAGCAGGAGCAGGGCCATTGGGACTTGACAGGCCATGGTGTGTTTTGGGGAGAAGGTAAGCAGTTTCATGAGGATGGATCTTAAGGTACATAGAAGGTCATGAGGGAGAGTGCAGATGGAAGGGAAGGTTGGGGGCAGTTATATGCCTTCATAGGAGAGAAAGCTTGGTCCTGGAGGCAGAAAGGAAGAATGGCATAATTTAGAACAGTGTTTCAGAACAACTTCTCTCAGGCTGCAGTAGGAGGGTGACTGAGAGATGGAAAGGTATTTTTGCCATTCAGGTCTGTCTCATTGGGTGTTGGAAGGAGACAGGAAAGGGTGGTAGCTGTCCCAGGAACCCAGGCCTGCTGCTGTCTGTGTCTCTTCCTGAGAAGCCTGGGCAAGGGCTCAGATTTGGGGAATGAGAGGAATGTGATAGCCTACACAGGAATTATTGGGACTGCCCACTTTCAAATAACTGCAGGCCAGCTTCCTCCTGTCATACCTCTCAAATGTGGGAATTCAAGGGGCTAGGCAAACAACATTGCCAACTCTGACTAAATAGCTGATGAGAAATAGTTTTTCTTATATAAAAACCAATGATTTTTAAAAAGACAATCTTTCATGATGTAGTGTTGGCAATATTGGATATCAAGAAGAAATGGTTGCTTTTTTTCCCTCCCATACTTATTTATTTAAAAAATTTTTAAAGATTTATTTATTAGAGAGAGAGAGAGAGAGAGAGAGAGAGTGTGTGTGTGTGTGTGTGTGAGAGAGAGAGAGAGAGAGAGCAGAGAGAGAGAGTGTGTGTGTGTGTGTGTGTGTGAGAGAGAGAGAGAGCAGAGAGAGAGGGCAGAGGGAGAGCCTCCCAGATGAGCAGGGATCCTGATGTGGGACTTGATCTCAGGACTCTGGGATCATGACCTGAACTGAAGGCAGACACTTAACCAACTGAGCCACCCACGTGCCCCTCCCTTATTCATTCATTCATTCATTTATCAGAGAGAGGGTGAGAGCATACGCACAAAGAGGGGGAACAGCAGGCAGAGGGAGAAGCAAGCTTCCTGCTGAGGAAGGAGCCTGATGCAGGGCCTGATTCCAGACCCTAGGAGACCCTGAGGCAGAGGCAGATGCTTAACCAACTGAGTCACCCAGGTGTCCACCTCCCATACTTACTTAAAGAACAGCTTTACACACCAAAAGGAAGGAAATTGGCATCTGTGGCAGGTAGTGACGCTCATGAAGGTTGTATGTCCAATCAGCAACCTGTGACATGACTTGGAAACTTATGATAGTTGGGTGTGTGTTTGTGTTTTTGTGTTTAGGCTTTGTGTGAGTGTTACCTCTGTCCTAGATCACCCACCATTTATTTTGATGAAGCAGACATTTTTGGGTTTCTGGAGATATATTTATTTAGGTACATAGCACTCTTTATTTGGTTCCTATCCCTTTCGTTATTGACTCACAACCTTACTTCCTGGTGGTATTGAGAATTACCGTGGAGGTCCCCTGGCTCTCGTCAGGCTACTCATTATCAATAAGAATGGGGGATGCTTTTGATTGAGAAGAAATTGGAATTATATTTTTGAGAAGAATCATAAAATAAGGCATAAGTTTGGGAAAGCATGATGCCAAGTACCTACCAAATTATCTCCTGAATTTCCAAGTTAGACTGTACTAAATTTACCTCAGAAAACGGTCATGAAGATACCACAGAGCAAGAGCAAGATTCCTTATTGGTTCCTGGGCTTTTTTATTATACAAAAGTACATGTCAGAGATTTATTTGACTGTTGTCCAACAGAGTGTTTAGATGGTTAGAATGGGGCCCAGTTGGAAGGACAGATCTGAACCACCTGCTTACATGGCCTGCTGCCCTAGAGATCACTCTAGCTGTGACTGCTTTGGCCTCTGGAAGCAAAATAATCTTCAGACAGGTGTCAGTGGGATCAAACTGTAGCCTAGAGGAAACCAGGGAAGGAAGAGTCCAGCTTAAGTACAACAGGAAGGAAATTCAAGTCTGGGAACATGTTCTTAAGCCTCTTGTATTAGTCATAATCATTATTGCTAGTTTTTACAATCATCAACCCTCAAGTCTCAGGGTTTAATAACTGCAGAAGTTTATTTCTTGCTTACACAAAATCATATGCTGGTGAGGTGACCCTTTTCCATCTTCTCCACAGTCACTTCAGCAGAAGGAGGGAGATGGAAGAGGTATATTTAACTGCCTTACTTTGGAAGTGAGAAACATCACTTCTCCTTATATTTTATTAGCTTGAACCTGTCACGTGGCCCCAGCTCGTTGCAGGAGTGACTGGGAAATGAGGGAGGCACGTGAAACACTAGTCTTCACTAGATTTCCTGCACTGCTTTGACCTCTCCTAACAGCTTTTCTGTCAAGGAGGTATGTTAGACTCAGTCACCTTTACGGATTCTAATAGAGGTGTTTTCCCATGGCGGTGCCTTTCAGGGAGTAGTGGAAAGGGCTGATCCCATAGGCAGTGGGGCATAGTGGTTCAGAGTGAGCTCTGGGTTCAGAGTCTGAATTCTTGATCCACCACTTACTGCATGACTGTGAGCAAATTATTAAACTACTCTGCCTCAATCTCTTTGTTGGTAAAATAGGGTCACTAGTAGGACAGTGGTAAATATAAAAGGATTCTTAATGCCCAAAGTGTAGAAAACTGCCTATACTTGTCATCATTGTCACTGTTATCCTTAACAGTGATTCAGTTTTAATCCTGTGCCAGCAAGTTCATTGCCCTTCGCATGTGTGTATGTCAGGAGCTAGTAAGTTATCCTCAGGTCTGTTTATGGTTTTATCTGTAGAGGAAAGAAATGTTAATGGTGGTCAGTTTCAATTAAAGTGTTTGAACATGTTTCTTTGTCTTAATGAAGGGAAAGTTTAAAACCCAATTCCTCAGGATGCATTTGTAAATACTGGATGCTTTCTAGAGATTTTGGTTGTGCACAGTTTTAGTCCTCTGGTGTTTGCCTTCTGTGGCTCTTAGGTTTTTGAGGGAATTAAATCTGCATCTTTTAATTGTGTTAATTTGTTTTAATTTATGGGCTCTAATGAAGCTATCAGAACTGATTTCACCAGAGAATTATAAGAGATTTCGCCACAGGGGTGCCTGGGTGGCTCAGTTGTTAAGTGTCTGCCTTTGACTCAGGTTATGATCCCAGGGTCTTGGGATCAAGCCCTGCATCAGGCTCTCTGCTCCCCGGGAAGCCTGCTACTCCCTCTCCTACTCCCCCTGCTTGTGTTCCCTCTCTCGCTGTGTCTCTCTCTGTTAAATAAATAAAATCTTAAAAAGGAAAAAGAGGGGTGCCTGGGTGGCCCGGTGGATTAAGCCTCTGCCTTTGGCTCACTCAGGTCATGGTCTCGGGATTCTGGGATTGAGCCCTGTATTGGGCTCTCTGCTCAGCAGGGAGCCTGCTCCCCCCCCCCCCTCCCCTGCCTGCCTCTCTGCCTACTTATGATCTCTGTCAAATAAATAAATAAAATCTTTTAAAAAAAAGATTTCACTACATGCATTAAGGATCTCTCAACATATCTATGGACTGACAGAGCTAGGAGAGTGAAGAGCAAGCCACTAGGACTAGTTGACCTCTCTGGCAATCTGTTCTCTTTTCTCATCAGCTGTTTCCAAAGAGGCCTTCAGCAAGATGCTGAGTGACATTCAGCTGAAACCATTTGCAGTCAGTCTAAAAAAGCTCTAAACCCATGGCCTTTTGGAGTGTGTCTCCTTTAGGAAAGATCATCAGTAAAGCTTGAGGCTGAGGCTGTTAAGTTATAAAATGGATTTTGTGCTGTAAGGTAGAAACTGAATCATTTAGATTCAATTTGAGTGAAGGGCGGAGAATTTATGTACCAGGAAGCTAAGTGCTCTCTTTTATATCAGGGCTTGCAAACATTAATGGCCGGGAGCAGGGACAGGTGGGAAACATTCTTCTGTGGCCTGGATGGAGTGTTTACTGAGCTGTCTCACAACCAACATATACCTGTATCTGCCTGCTGTTGGGATGGAGGAATGGAAGGGCTTGGAAACTCCCTTGGCTAGATTACTGCATCTTTTCAAGGAAAGCTACTGTGCCACAAAATGCGCTCTGTCCAGGAGGGAGAATCTGCAGAGAACAAGGCAGAAGCATGTTAGTCAACCAGTTTCCATATATCAAGCTC
This sequence comes from Mellivora capensis, assembly GCA_004024625.1. NCBI lineage: Eukaryota > Metazoa > Chordata > Mammalia > Carnivora > Mustelidae > Mellivora > Mellivora capensis. The sequence goes on along the minus strand of PISX010002944.1, from coordinate 24,739 downwards.
TGAGAGCCATGTATTATGGACAGAATTCATATAAGGGTAGCTCTTTTGTCTGCAAGATGTTGTATACTCAGGTGTGATGTGGTCATAGTTCTACCTAAAATGATAACGAATGGGATAAGTTAGAATTGAGCATATTTGGAACTCAGAGTAGAGAGAGTTGCAAGCATGAGAGGCATGTAGAGTGGGGGTGGGGTGTGCGGACAATGGAAGGTAGAGACCAACATAGCATAGTGGTTCTGAGTATGGCTATGCAGTCTTGACCAGCTGATAGGAATTCTGGCCCCCATTGCTTACTCACAGGAGACCCGACATAGGCAGTTGATTTGCTCGTGCTCAGTTTTCTCTGACACAGAATGGTAATAATAATAGTATTTATAGCACACAGTAGTTGTGAGTTAATGCATATAAAGTACATAGGTTGTTATCTTGATATACTGTGAGTGCTTAGTCATATTAATACTATTATTTAGGAATTCTTGAAGAAAAATTAGTAAAAAAGCAGGTTGAGGTTTATTGTGAAGCATCTCTAATGTGATATGATGCTAAGGAATTTGGATTTTATCCCATTGACCTTAAAAATTTTATGTAAAGAAACGGCATGAAGAAACCATTTTAGCCATATTGGAATAGCACAGAGGGCAGAGGTAGGTAGAGATTTGTGGCAGGAAGACTGACAGAGGAACTCTGGGAATGACTAATACAGGTGTGTCCCAGGGTGCTGGCAATGGGAACATAAAAGAAGAGCGGGATCACATTGGGCCTTTCTCTTTCTTTACCGGGTGGAGAGGTGCTAAATTACAGGTTGAGAGAATGAGTGGAGAGATAATTGGGAGACTATTCCAGACTAGACCTCCATAGACACGTGTTTCATTTTAGTTTCATCCCTGCTCATTCTTTGAGTTGATCTTGAATGCTTTATTTCATAAAACACTTAAAAAGTATGTATGATAAAAGAAAAAGAAATGTGGCCATCGTATTTTACTAAGCACAGTTCAGATTTGGTCCCACAAATGATTTCTTCCTTATCCAATTTTACTTTTCTCTACTTGAGAAGTCTTGGTGACTCCTGTTCTTAATTTTCTATTGTTCTTAATTGGGGTCCTATGTCTGTGCTTGCTTGATTTTTTTTCCTGTGCTCTTTTTTACAGATAAAATAGTGGAAATATCATCATGTGTATAAATTCTAGAAACTTTCACTTACACCACTTTGCTTCCTAGAGAAATCTGCATCATGCTTTAATTTTCATTTACAAGTAGGAGTGTATATAGCAATGCCTGAGTGATTCACGTCCTTTTCTGTGCAAGAAGAGTGCTTGATAAAGTTCTGGAATTGTTAACCTTGTAGCAGGAAAGCCAGGTTGTGGAATGGTCCTAATGGGCAGGCTGGAGCTAGTTCGAGAAACTAGGTCTACCTGGATATTCTGGGTCTTTCTCACTGATCTCCTCTTGTTTCTTGAGAAGGTGTGAAGCTGCTGTGATGATATTTTTATGCCTCTGACTTGGCACAGGTAGCTTTTTGGTGATTGGATTTGAGGTCCAAAAAAGGGTGAAAATGGCTGGAGTGTGATTTGAATGATGTAAAACCCATGTGCCTGTGTGGGGATTCTGGAGAATGAATATGGGATCCAGGGTCACCTTATCCAGTCCCTGATAATTGAATCATGAAGAAAATCAGCATCTTACCTCAAAATCTTATTTGAAAATGAAAACAGTCTCACCTAAAAAATAAGAACTGAATGCTAAGTAAACTTAAAAAAAAAAATTAGCTCTCAAGCTGCAAAAGCAGATGCTTTCTTCTGTCACTTTTGCTTGTCAAACCTAAGCTGAATGTGAACTATTAGTTTGGAGTCTACATGGAAATGAGTCTGCATTCTCATTTCAGAATCTTATGTGAACTCTAGCTTTGGCTGACTGAGGTGAAAAATGTGTCATTGTTTACTAATTCAGAATCATACCCTGTAGCATTTTAGGCCAAATGTGAGCCTGTCATGGCCAAATGTATATTTGCATATTTTCATTTATTTCTTAATAACGCAGCCAGCCGGCTTGATAGGCCTGTCATCCAACTGAGATCAGGCTGTGCACTCTCATGCAGTTGCCTGCTCTGCTTTGGGGCTGGAGCTGGGATGCAGGACTCAGCTTGAGGCCATGGGATGCAGCCACACAGGTGTCCGTAGGCCTCCTCTGCTTTTCTGGGGGTACCTTTCTGAGGCCAAGTATCAAAGGAGAAGACACTTGTTGTGATGGCATTCCTGCTTTGTGGACTTTTGGTGAAGTTACTGTCTGTCTGGTAGCTCGTCATTAACACAGCGTGGTGTTTCGTGCTGCTGTCTCTCTTTAGCTGCAGTAAATCCCAGCTCCCATCTTCCACTGCTCAGCATATGCAGGTTTACCAGACCGGTGTCCTCCTATGATATCCAGCCATCCCTTTTCTGTGTTATTCTAGACCCCCTCTCCATGAACAGCCCGGAGTTTGGCTAACCTACCTTCATTTTTTCATGTCCAGTCTAAGGCCAAGTCATTTTCTTTTGATTCCCTTTGGTATTTAGAAGAGTCAGGTGATTTCTGTCAGGGACTCCGTTTCATACCCCATTGGCTTGTTTCAAAACTGCAAGTTCCAAGTGAGTTTGCCTACCCGGATTCCATTAACCTGGAGTCTGGGGTGAACTTTTACTCTAGTTATGGCAGTTCCCTCCCTGATTAACTGAGCATAGTCCCTCATTTTTCATTCAGCATGCCATTTCTTACAGCTCACCCTATTTGTTTTTTAAATAACTTCTCTTCTGATTTCTTTCCTGACTCATAGTAGCCTGTTAGGTTTGCACCGAATCATTCTGCATTCTCTTCTATTTTTGCTATTGATATTTGCTATTAAAACTTATCTCATGATTTCTTCCTGGCTTATATAGTAGCCTGTTAGATTTGGATCAAGTCATTCTGCATTCTCTCTTTGCTGTTAATATTTGCTATTATTAAGAGCAGTATAGGAATTAGTATAGGCCAGAAATTGTTCTCAATCTTGGGTGAATTTTAATTCTTTCTTCACAAAATTCTTGTGAGGGTAGGTACTCCCATTATCCCTGTGGAGCAGATGGGGAAACAGGTACGGAAAGGGTTAAGTCCCTACCCCAGGTCATCAGGTTGCTAAGTTAGGAGAACCAGGATTTGCACTTGGACAACCTGGCTCTGTAGCCTTTTGTCTTAAACACTGCTCTCTATCACTTGCTAGTTCTTGGTACATCTCCTCTCTGGAATCTTTTTTTAATTTTTATTTTTTCATCTGGCCTGGTGGCTGCCAGGATGGGTTAGCCCATTCATCTTGTTTTCAGCTACAATTTTATACAGGGAGTTCTGGTATTTTGGAAAAAGCATTGGACTTAGAATTGGATCTGGGACCCTAGCTTCAACATTTGCCTAACTGTGTGACTTTGGGCAAGCTTCTTTAACCTCTCTTACCTCAGTTTCCTCATCTTATAGCATTAGTATTTGAGGGAACTAAATATGAGTAAGTACCAAGATGCTTTTCACATATTAGATGTTCAGAAAATGGTAGTTATTATGCTTACTACTAAAAATGTTGAGAATTTAGAACCTTAGAAATATCTATTTTTTTAAAAAGATTTTATCTGAGAGAGAGAGAAAACATGATCAAGGGGAGGGGCAGATGGAGAGGGAGAAGCCGACTCCCTGCTGAGTGGGGAGCTGCCCACCCACCCATGGGGCTCCATCTCAGGAGCTGAGATCATGACCAGAGCCAAAGTCAGATGCTCAACTGACTGAGCCACCATGTGCCCTTAGAAATAACTGTTTTATGTTCACGTTTAATCAATGGATGGGACCGAAAAGAGACTTTTCTCTTAATTTTTGTTTAGTTTGGGAGGAAAGGAAGACTGATTTATTGTCACTTAAGAGCTGAAGGATAGGAGAAAGTTTTGCCATTCAAAGTACTTTTAACATCTAGTTAAATATGAAGATATCAACTATTTAATTGTCTAGCTAGAGTAAAGGCCCTTATGAAAGTTTTCTCTAAAAACGCAATAAAATAGTATTTGCTTTCAGCAAATTGCAGTCTTTGATACTGATTTCGAATTTTGTTAGGTGGTACTAAATCAGCCACAGTTACTGCCTTCATTAACGGGGCTGAAAAACCACTTGATCTGTGAGTGCTGTTCTGAGTGTGTCTTGTATGTTGCACTTTCCACCTCCTGCAGTCTCCAAAAATAAGATGACTGGCCTTCTTTGGTTAGCATTTTGTCTGTGTGATGTTTGCCTTTAATTTGGTTTTACTCTCTGTACATCATTTTTTTCCCCATTTGTTTAATAGTTTTCTACTGAAAGAGCCTTTCTTTGGTGGGGCGGGGGCATGTGCATTGAGGGTGTTTGTTATAAGCAGTAGGTAATTTTGGTGCCCTGCAAACTAACATTTTATTAAAGATTTTTTTCCCCTGAGTTTGTTGAATAGTAGCAGATGTCTGAGTTTTGTTTCAATGACTGAGTCCTTTGGAGAACTGTTCAAGAAAAGCTTTTGTGCAAGGAGAACTTTGGCCTGCCTTAATTCCCGGGGTTACTGGCCATAGCCAGATGAGGTAAATGATTAAAAGTAGTAGAGCTCTTTCATAGACACGGTCCTTTGAAAATTCGCAAATTTGCTCTTTCTGAATTCCAATACTGCTGCACCTATGCACTTTCTCAGTTACCTAATAGAGGTCACTTTCTCAGTTACCTAATCACTAAGTAGAATATCAGGGATAGAGATGAACCCTTCAGGTGAGATCTGAGTCTACCCTTCAGTGTGGCAATGAGGAAACGAGTCCAGGAGGGGGTAATCCCTGTGCCCAGTGATATGGTGGCAGAGCCAGAGAGGGTAAGAGCCTGGCTCTGTAGTCAGACCACCTGGGCTGCCTGCACCTCCTGGCTCAGCTCCTTAAAGGGTCTGAGGACTTGGGAAAGTTGCATTGACTCAGGCCCTTGTTATTTCATTGGCCCAAAGTGGGTAGTAATTCTATCTGTGCTGTGCCTTGTGGCTTCTGGAGTATTTTCGTATTCAGTATCTTGTTTGATGCTCACAGAATCATCTCAGGGAGGTATGTCTGTTATTATTGAGTGCTGGCCCAGGGTCACCCAGCTCTTAAGTGGCAAGACCAGCACTTTGTCTTGCATCATAGGAATACAGCTGAGAACCAAGGTGTTTGTGTCCCAAAATGTTCCCTCCCAAGTAGGCACGTAAGGATTACAAAATTCATGCTTTAAAACTCGCGCATTGTGTGATTTTAGATAGTCCCTTTGCTGAGATTGGATTTACTTTTAGGTACAAGCCTAGAGAAATGCCTAATCTACGTTGTCCTTCAGCTGCACCAGCTTGGGAAGTGAAAGTCAAAATGTCAGATACAGCATTGGTTATAAAAACAAACAAGAACCTCAGAGGGGGCACCCCCCCAAAAAACAAACAAACAAACAAAAATCCCCAAAAAACCAGAACTGTGGTTTTTGCTACTAATACCCTCTTCCTGCCCCGAAAAACTGGCTGGGACCTCAGCCTCTGGGTTTTTTTTTCCTGGTTCTGAAGAGGTCCTGTGTGTTGTGTTCCCAGGTGTAGCTGTGAAAATCCCTTCCCGCTGTGCACATGTGTAGTCATGTCTCCTGGGTGCACAGGGAGGCAGGCCCCATTCTTCTGCTGCAGAGATTTGCCAGGCTGATGAGAGAGGGTCTCCTTCCCAATAGAATTGGCTTTGGGAATGCAGTTCCCATAGCAACGAGTGATAACAACCCATTTCTTTGACTTGTTTTCTTATTTTCTCCCTTGCTTTGGCTAGGAACCTTGAACAAGCCTAAAGATTATTGCATTGGCATTGTATTAGATTAAAAATTGTTCTGTAAATTGGTATAACCTGATTGGAAGGCAACTGGAAGACATCTGTTTAAATTTATTCATGCCTTTTGACCTAGGAATTTCCATGTACATGAATATATCCTAGAAATAGTTCTATATGTTTGCAAAGATCGAGGGAGTTCATCACAGCATAGTTTATGAAGTTCTCGTTTGACTATGTTATGGTACATTCCTAGAATGGGTTATTATACAAGCCTTAAAGTGAGCTTTGTAAGTACTACTCTGAAAAGGTACCTCAAGTAAGTAAGAAGGGCTCATCGAAGAACAGTAAGAAAGATCCAGTGGTGGTTTGTAACGTCATAGATTAAGAGGGGAGTGAGAGACCCTTGAGGAAGAAAGGAATGAGGAAGAAAAGTGTGTGTAGTATACCTGCGTAGAGAGAGTGTAACATTATTGAAGAGGACTTTCAACTTCATAAACTTAAATTTCTGTGTTGTATAAATGTTTAAATAGTTCTTTGTGTTGCTTTTGCATTCAGAAGAACTAAAAACCAACAGATTATCCCTCGCCAGTAACTCAGCCAGTGCTCATGACCAACCTTGAACCTGGTTCTCTCCTCTAGGTGGTCACTTTCTCTTTTATGCTGCTGAGAGATTCCAGGAGGGGACTGCAATTTCCAGCTGTCTCCTTGGGAGACTCTTAGCCCTGCTGTCAGCCAATAGTGCCAAGAAGTCTGATCAGCAGTCTCACATTAGAGCCTTCGTTCAGTGAAAACCCTGGCTCCTCTTTGCTCTGGACTGCACCAACACACACACACACCATGCACACCAACACCCATTCTCACATTACCCCGCCCCAGTTCCACACAGGATGAGTAGTAGCACTTAGGCCTTTCCTCTGAGGCCTTCTCTACAAGCATGCCATGTTGCCTGGTTGCCCAGCTGGCAACAGGTTATTGGGGAGCTTGAGAGGGAGGAAGGAGACAGAAAAACTACAGAAATATAAACCAAGTTCTCAAAAAACCCACCACAATTCAAACTCCACTTAGTGTTGGTGCAAATAGCCCAGGGCGCCTCACTGTATTAATACATAGTCACTGAGGTTTATGATGACGTTGGACAGGCATCAAGAACAGGTAAAATACTGTTTAAAACACTCTGTTTAGGAAGATAGAATTGTGTGCAATACAGTTTTTAAAATTCTCTTAGAAGTTCTTTAATAGTGTGATACATTAAAGCATTGGTTATCTGGAAATTTGCTGAGGCTGAACGAATGGTTTCACTGAGTTTAAAGCCAAAATCCATCTTCTTGAAACTCTCTGTCTCAAAAATAAAATGCTAACTTGAGGCCAAACTCTTTCTGGAAACTCCTCTGCCCTGGAGCAATATCCTGAATTGTTGTTTCTGCATAAGCCAGCACTCTGACAGAAAAGACTTCAGAAAAGACTTCACAGTTTTCTTCTGAGGAAGGAGCCAAATTTCCACCCACCTGTGTATCACAATAGAGTTTGTGGTTCCTTCATTATTATTAGATTGACTTATGAAGAGAAGCCACTGTGCCTCTGGGACTTCCTGTCTTGGCCTAGACATATAGAACCACAATCATAGAAACATTGATGCTCTCTTCAGAATTATATTTGTATCCTGTGCAGAGCAGAAACAAGATTTTTAAAAAAAATATTTGGGAGCTTTAAATTAGTGGTCAAGTGCAACAGACCTTATCACAAGTTTATTAAGCATCAGTGGGAAATCCATGTTTAAGCTAGAACAGTGGACATGCTACATGGAATGGATTTTATTATCGAGCTTAACTAGTCCCTGACTGGACTGAGGTATTAAAATATTGGAGTGAAGAACTGTGGCAGGTGTCAGAGATTATGGCCTCTGCTAGGTCTTTCACAGTAGTGTGGCTAGGTAAGGTACCCTGCCTAGAAGCTGACCTCAGGGCAGGGCATCTTGACTGGCTGCCCAGTGGAATCCCTTGATAAGCGAACAGTCTGCCTGGCCCGGGCCCCATCCGAGACCCGTTGACTGACGTTTTTTGGTGTGTTGTGGGGGACTCAGGCATCATCATTTCTTAAACTTGCCAGGTGAGTCTGCAACCCTGCAGCCAGGGTTGAATGTTGCTGCAGTCAGGATGGATCGATGAGTATTTTATCTTGTGTCGAGAAGAGCTCTCTGGTGGATCAGGAAGAACACGCCTAAGTCCCATTCCTGCCTTCCTGCCCTTATGTCCCTGGGAAGAAATGAGCTCACCTTCTTCTGTTTGATAGATCACATAAGTTAGATATCACAAATTAAGAATGGAAGGAAAGATGACAGAAAGCTGACATTGAAAATGTAAAATGAGATGCAAATGAGGCTTTAATATAAATTCAGAGAGGCCAAAGGTTCTGTCCTGACTGGCTCTCAATTTTGTAGTAGCCAGTGTCAGAGAGCACTCTGCAGTGGTTCCCAGGCTTTGTTCACTGTCGCCTTCCCCGGGATGTCTGCTCTGACTGCAGCGTGCACTCGGTAGAGTGCTGTGCTATGCTAGGGCTTTTGTGTTTTTACACTGTGTGTGTGTGTGTGTACACACACACACATATGCACATGCATGCGGTTTGAACCACCTCAACACCCCTTGGGAGTCACTGGACTAGAGCATTCCTGCATGAAGTACAGCTGCTGGAGTATGTTAAACATCAGCATTTACAAAACTGTGCAGCTGGATAAAGATTCATAAATAGAGTGGACAAGAGTAGATACTCTATGTATCCATTTATGTGAAATGGACAAATCCAGTTTATACTGACAATTCCAGTTTATAGTGACAGAAGTAGATCAGGGTTTGCCCAGAGGTGGGAGTGAGGGCAGGTGCATTGACTAAGAAAGGGGCACAAGGGCATTCCGTGAGATTATAAAAATAATTCTGTGTCTTGATGTGGATACGTTTAATTATATATAAATAACTACCTCAGTAAGGCTTTTTTCAAGTTTTTATTTAAATTCCAATTAGTTAGCATAATGTGTAATAATTGGTTTTAGGTGTGGAATTTACTGATTCATCTCTCACCACAAGACCCTGTGCTTGTCAGAACAAGTGCCCTCCTTAATTGCTGTCACCTGTTCCCCACCCAGCCTCAGTTTGTTCTCTGTAGTTAAGTTTGTTTCCTTGTTTGCCTCTCGTTCCCTCCCCGCCAGGTTCATTTGTTTTGTATTTTAAATTCCGCATATGAGTGAAATCATATGGTGTTTATCTGTCTCTGGCCGACTTATTTCGAATAAATCTTGTTTTTGAAAAGTAATCGAAAGCGGACAAAGTAACTGTAAGCAGAGGGTGCTGGTGTCGCTGTGTACGTGGTGTTTGCGTGCTGTGAGCATTTCTCTAGGGAGGGACGTGGTTATTTTCTCAGTGCTGAAAATCTTGCTTCATAATAAGCACGTCTTGTGTTTTCCCATCTACACCGGCAAGGGTGCAATCAAAAAAGTTAATTTCAAAGAACTTACAAAATAAATTGTATTACTCATTGTAGCTTCCCTGCCGCTTCTCTTTGGTGCGTATGATTGAATGTGGTTATGTCTGGTCCCCAAATTCACTCCATGGTGGGACTGAATCTCAGAATAAACCCATTGTGCTAGCTCTTTGTATGGCCAGGGCCTGACTTTAGCATGGAAAGATTACACTAAAGATGGTATGTTTTTTTCTCTTAAAAAAAAAAAAAAAAGATCAAAACAACATTGTTCTTTTCAGCGTCCTGATGAGCTCCTGCATGTTGGTGGTAGTTTGGCAGAAGCATAGTGAAGTTATCTAAAGGATCTCTTGGGGAGAAGAGATGACAGAGGCAGTGTGATTGAGAGCATGGGTGTAGAGCCAGACTGGCTTTGAGTGCCATCCCTACCACTCACCAGCTGCTAACCTTGGGCAAGTTACATATCCTTTCTAACCTTCGGCTTCCTCATTAAAATGAGTATGATAATAGGCTAGAAGCCTTGTGGTAAGAATTAACTGAAATAATGCATGTAAAACCTTTTGTGTTAGGCCTGGTCATAATAAGTGCCCCATAAGTTTTAATATGTGTTTGTAAAATATAATATTTATTGGTATACACACACATACTCTCTATATAAATTGTTGTGACCCACAGAGACACATGCATAAATAATATAGAGCACAAGGAAGTTGGAACTAGCTTCTAAGATTTGCCAACAATAAGTTATACTGTCAGCTGGAACCTGTCACAGGTCTTGGTAAGACAGGCTGACATCAGTTCTCAAATTATATCCCTCATTGGGATTTAAGGAAAAGCAAAGCGAGTGCTGATAGTCGCCAACTGTTGAGAGGAACCTAGCACCACATGCTGGGTTCTGGACCATGGCCACCACTGCGCCTGGCAGCAGTTCTTGGCAGGAACCACTTAGCTAAGACATCTAAACTTACCTTCCTTTCGGTAAACTACCTGTTATTACCTAGCGATGAAGGTGGGGCAAAGTCACTTTTACAGTTTGTGGGCACATAAATTGGACTACTTCTCTTGATTGACTCATTTTGTCTGATTATATCTTATTTTATTGATTTAATAGCTACTTCTTATGTACTTATTGTAAACCAAGCATTGGGTTAAAACGGTGAACAAAAACAGATGTTGTCATTGCTTTTCTGTTGTTTATAATCAGGTGAGATAGAAGGGCGTTTGTCAGATAAAACCACTGTGATGAGTGCTGGGTGCATTCCAGGAGAGCCTAGAACTAAGAGAACCTGACATCACCTGGGGCTGGGAAGATTTTACAGAAGACGTGATGGCTGAGTTAAGATCTGAAAGATGGGTTAGGGTAGTGGTGGTGTGGGGTGTGTTGAGTAGAGGGGAGAGCAGGTGACTTGTCATCCAGGAACTGCAGGAAACCAGTCTGTCTAGAAAAACACAGTGAGAAGTAGAGTGATATAGAGTAAGTCCTGAAGAGACAGGCAGGGGCTAGGTTATGCAAGTCCTTGTAGGATATATGAATACTTTTGGAATTTATACCAAGAGCAGTGAGAAGCCATTGAAGGGGTTCAAGCAAGAGAGGGAAGGATAGACAGGTGGAGGGCTGGAGGGAGATGCTCACAAGACTAACAGACATAGTCAGAATTGGCTGACTGCTCTGGAGAATAGATTAGAAAGAGCTAGATTGAATGTGTAAAGATGACTTGTATATAGGTAAGAGATTATGAAAATGAATAGAGAATTTTGTTTGAGAGAGAGTTAGGTGGTAACATTGATAGTATGTGTTGGATACATGGGGTGAAGGAACTATGTTCTGGTTTGTGCAACTGCATTGTAGTTCCATGAACTTCAGGGAACAGTGCAGGAGAGATCATGGTGGGAGTACAAGGATATATTGAGTTTGAATTACCTCTGAAAGATCCAAATGGACATGTGCAGTATGCAGTTAGACAGATTGGTCTTGAGCCTAGAGGAGAGGTCTAGGACCAAGGTATGATTCTGAGCCATCTTGTACAAGTGAGCCTACCAAAGTAGAGGGTATAGGGGCTGACTCAGTAAGTGGCCTTCAGGGATGGATCTTGAGTGCCTCTAACATTTAATGGCTGGGAAAAGGAGGCTAAGTATAAGGGAGCCTGAAAAGGAGTGGCTAGATGGGCCGGGAGAAAACCTGGAGAGAAGAGTGGAATGGTGAGCACACCATTGCTCTGCACACAAATGCAGCCTCAGTCCAGAGGATTCTACAAAACTTGTGCACTTAACCACATGTTAGTCAGCAGCAGCCAAGGGGAGGCAGGTTTTAGCAGCAAGATGAGAGAGCTAGAGTGGAGTTGGTTAAGGAATGAGGAGTGAGGAGGAGGTTAGAGAATGGAGATGGCATCTCTAGCGACTCTGTCAGGAGGTTTGGTTGGTAGCTGTAGGTATGGTTGGGGTAGAGATATTGGTTGAAAGGAAAGTTTATCTTCCTCCCTTTAGACTTGATCATGTTTAAATATGGATGAGGAGATTAAATGTCAACACAGGAGAGAGACGGGATAATTTATACTGTTAAGGTTTCTAAGAATATAAAAAGGGCTAGAATTTGGTATAAGGGGAGGGATTAGGTTCATCTGGGCTATTGAAACAACCAAGGCAATCTTGGTATATTGGTGACTTTTTATAGCTAAATTCTGATCCAATTTATAGCTGAGTTCCAATCTAGTTTATAGATTTGATTGTGTTTCAGGACACAGCGCTAATATTCTTCATTTCCAGTTCCTTGAGAGCAGAGGCTTTTATCTTCCTCAGTATTTAAGGACCCTACAGTAACATGAAACTACTACTTGCATGATTGAGATAATGCGCCAAGAGAATTACATGGTATTTTTTTGCCCCTTCGGCTAAGATAGAATTTTGTAAAAATTAATGCAGTGGTGATTTTATTACCAAAATCACAAAATGTGTTATGTACCTTTAGATTTATATGGAATGAGTTGAATATTTTAGAATTTATACAACAAAACAAAAAAACCCATAAAGTAAATGTTTTCTTTCAGGAAGTGCTTCTTTGTATTATCTTCCAGTTAGCCTCTAGGAATGTTCCAGCACTTTGTGTGCTTAAAGTATTTTTTATAGGGACACAGAACTCAGCTTTATATAAATAAAAGAAAAAGAATGAAAGGGAATACTGTGAAATGTCAAAATGGAGGGATTTTGGATTTTTATTTTTCTTACATTTTCTAAACAGTCCGCAATGAACATATGATACTTTTAAAATGAAAATAGACAGTAAGAGCTAGCTTACAACATTTTATATATTCTATACACTGTTATAATTATTTAAATGCATAATAAACGTACTGGAATAAAGTTTACCAAAATAGTTACAGGATTTTTTTCTGAGTTGTATTATGGATGATGGTGGTGTTGACCTTGATTTTTGCTTTCCATTTTTTGCTTAATATTTATTTTTATAATGGATAATATGTTTGATAAAAATGAAAATATAAAAGAACATTTCAGAGAGATGGGCATCTTCTAAGACTCATTCAGTTATAAACCTATGCCTTTTACTGCACTAGGTAGTGAGGATATCATAGTTGTCAATTTAATTTTTAAGCATTCTTTTTTTTTTAAGACTTTATTTATTTATTTGACAGACAGACATCACAAGTAGGCAGAGAGGCAGGCAGAGGAAGAGGAGGAAGAAGGCCCCCCGCTGAGCAGAGAGCCTGATGTGGGGCTCGATCCCAGGATCCCGAGACTTTGACCTGAGTTGAGCTGAAGGCAGAGGCTTTAACCCACTGAGCCACCCAGGTGCTCCTTAAGGGTTCTTTAATACTGTTGTTGTGTATGTTTAGTTTATAATAGAACTTTAGAGAAATCTAAACAAATTTTTGAAATCCTGTGTCATGGCCATTTAGGAGGTATTAAGTGTCTTATGTGGGTGTGTTCTAGATTCCAGAGAAATAATTTTTAGATACTCTGGCAGTGTGTTTAATTTCTTTTCTGAGTCTGGCCAGTAATGATTTCTGAAAGGAAATATTTTGTGTGGTAGAACATGTGTCTTTTTCCTAAGACATATTGAATTATGGTTTAGCTTTTATATGGTTTATCTTCTATTTTCTTTTAAAGTACAGTTTTGAGGCCAAGTTACGTTGACTCTTCATCTTAGCAAAGCATTTCATTTCATTGCGATCATTTGGTACCATTGACTTTGGCAATAAATTATAAAAGACAAACTGCTTCATTTGTAGATAATGGTTGCCTTAAAGAGAGTTTGACAGTCAAACAGTAGACAGACACAAATATAAAGGGAGTTTCATTCTCAGAGTACAGTAAAATTGATAAAACCTTTTGCTGTGGCCTTAAGATCTTTAAAATTTGGATACTTATGGTTGAGTGACAGCTAAAACATCAAATTGGTCATTTTCTTGTACTTTATTTACCTGATAATATCTGACATTAGTTTCCTTATTTTAAAGATCACTAAGCATTAACTAGTGACATAATACTGAAAATAATTCACTGAAAATAGCATATCCATATGTAGTATAAGTAAGATGTCAGCTGTTTTGGAGCATTAATTGGATTAATTTTGTAGTCATTGCATATGTGGTCTTTCTGGCCATGGTAATGTGTCTTTCAGAGCACATTAACCATTCAGGTGTGTCTGGAGGCATAATGTTGTTCATCGTTTACATTTAAAAAACTATCATCTGATGAACTTTAATTTTTAGAAAGATAACATAAGTCTGCATTTTTCTTCAAGTACTAGTGCACGAGACGTTTAAATCATACATAAAAGAGATTGCATGTTTGTGAAAGTGAATTTTACTACAAAATGTGGTGTGTATTTTATCAGTTTTTACTTTTGATGTCTGAGTGGTAACATGAATGGGAAAAACCAGGCACCTAGAGTTAATCTGTCCTGTAGAACCGATTCCCCACGGCTTACTCACTTGTAGGACAGATTCCTGACATGTGGAAAGAATTGACTACACATTATTAACAAAGTCCTTTTTAAAACTAATTGAAGTCTTTATTGTGGCCATTTCTCAATTTCCATATTTACACTGACAATTTAGTTCACTTGGAATGAGTTATTCAGGATCCTGTTTACTGAGTAAGCTTTAGGAAATGTTTTACCACCCTAGGGCAACAAAGTCCTTGCTTGGTCCCTTCTCAGAGCAAGGCACAAGTACTTTGTTTTTATTTTAAACATTTAAGGAGCAGCCACACTGTTTAGTTGTAATAATTTTTCCTTTATTGTTTATTTAGATGAGATTTTTCCATATATGTTAAGCTCATAACAAGTGTATTTCTAGTCACCTTCTACCAGAATTGCAACACCAAGTGCTAGTGGTCTAACCAGTCTGGGTAGTAAGGCATAGTCTTTGATTTAGTGATAGTCTATTACAAGTAACATGATGAATTCACTAGATTCTTTTTATCTGACAAACTGACAAGGGAATACCTTGAGATATTCTTGTTTGGAAAGTAATTTGAAGGAAAGTATCACTCAACCAAAGAGCAGTTGGTCCTTCTTACTCCTGTACACTTCTCAAAGGTGTGCTTGGCCAAGGGAAATCTGTTCAAAAGTAGAGGACTGTAGAAATAATTGTGTTAAAGAACTTGATCTTGATAGTGGAAATTGCACAGGGTTGAGGGGTGTGTGTATGTCAGCCTGTCTGCATCTTAAGCTGACCTGTACTGTTGCATGAACGTTTTGAGAGCAGGATTGATACTCGGTGGCATGTCCCCAGAGCCAGTCTGTTGTTGTGCAAATAGTAAGCACCCCGAAAATGCTGGGCGAACCATAACGTAACCATTAAATGCAGTCCAGTCCTGGCTCCACCATGGGTTTTCATCTAGTACTGAGATGAAAGAAGTAGCATAAAGGAAGTGAGATTGGTGAGAAGTGTAGTATAATGGGAGTTAAAGGCAGAAGCTGTTAACTGTGTTTTATTTTTCTTTCTAATCTTCCTAAAGGTGACACCACAGGTTAGTAGTTCACCGTAAAAATCAGTCTGAATATTGTGAAACACAGAACTTGAAATGATGGAGATGAAATGTTCAGCTCTAGCTTCTCTTCTAAAGTTTTTTAGATTCCCTAAACAGGGGTTACTTGGTGAGGAAGAGCCACATGTTTGTTTTAATTTTTATTTGGAAACAACAGGGTCATCTTGGATTGGGAAGTTTGGGTTCTTGGGGTACCTCCCATCCTGAGCTCATAGTTGACTGAAGTAGTTTCAGGACCTAAAACACATCCAGCCCTCCTCTCCCTTGTTTCAATCAAAATTGTGATAGTTAACTGTTGTAATGGACATGTACGACTGTTCTGGAGGGGGGATATGATTTACCACAAGGGCCTTGGGTTAGTAGATTTGGGGATTGGTTAAATGTACCAAGGAATTGTCAGTTCCTCTCCTACCTACTACATTCCTGGATCTTGACTTTTCTTAGGCTACAAAGAGAAAGAATCGTAGGCAATCGTCCTTTTTTTTAACCATACCCTAGAGGTGGCACAGCATGGAAGTACCTTTATGCTTTTCTAATATGTTGAGTTCACTTTTGATTTAGATCTTCAGATTAAAATGGTTAATAAATTGTAGGGTCAGGTGACAGAGGTTTGAATATTTGGTCTGCCAGTTTCTAGCTTTGAGATATTGGGCCAATTAAATCTGTCCATGCCTCAGTTTCTTCATCTGTAAAATAGTATTATCTCACTGTGCTGTCTGAAGATTAAATGAAATCACGCACAAAAAAAAAAAAAATTAGCTCCATGCCAAATATGTGGTAAGTGCTCGATGCTATACAACTTCTCCATTACTCTTACACTGGGTATGTTTTATTCTAGTTTTTTTCAGATACGTAGGTCAGCAGCTCTCAAAATCTGGTCTTTGGTCCTTTCAGAGGTAGATTATGAGATCAGAAACACTTTCAAAATAATATCAATAGTTATTTGCATTTTTCACTGAATGGACATTACACTAATGGTACAGGGGCAATGGTGGGTAAAACCGTTGGCTCATTAGCAAGCATTAAAGCAGTGGCAGCACCTATGTGATTATTGAATTGCAAGCTAAACTAGCTTTTTTTTTTCCTCCTTCATGGAACACCATTTTTAGTTGAAAGAACAGTTGACCAAAGTTACTCAGGTGGATATTTTCTTGAAAATATGTAAAATGACTTGGTCCCTTCAAGAAAATGGCTAGCAATACTTGTTGCCAATTATAAAGTTCATGTTTTCATGCAAAAATTGAATTTTGGAAAACTTGTATCTCTTACCTGAGTTTTAACAGTTTCTTGTTATTTAAACACATTTCTGGGGGCTCTTGGGTGGCTCAGCGGGTTAAGCCTCTGCCTTCAGCACAGGGCATGATCTCAGGGTCCTGGGATCGAGCCCTGCATTGGGCTCTCTGCTCAGCAGGGAGCCTGCTTCCTCCCCTCTCTCTGCCTGCATCTCTGCCTCCTGTGATCTCTCTGTCAAATAAATAAATAAAAATCTTTAAAAAAAAAAGACATTTCTGATGGGATAGGGTTAATAATGTGATTTTTTTCTCTTTTTTAAAAAGATTTTATTTATTTTATTCTAGAGAGTGAGTGAGTGGGGGTGGGGGCAGAGGGAGAGGGAGAGAATCTCAAGGAGACTCCACGCTGAGCATAGAGCCTGATGCTGAGTTTGATCTCACAACTCTGAGATCATGTCCTGAGCTGAAACCGAGAGTCGGATGCTTAACCGACTGGCCATCCAGGTGCCCCAGTGTGATTTAAAAAAAATTAATAATGAAATATGTCAACAATTAGAAGATCCATGAATAAGTATTTTTCAGATGACCAACGAAATGTTAGAGAATCTCACTTGAATTAAATATGCATTCAAAGTACAAGACAGACCAGTGGATTTTAACAGAGTACAAAAGGTTCATTGGCATGGTTTCAGATTCTGTATTTGTAGCTAATCTTTAATACCCTTTTTTGGTACAGTATCAGAGAAGAATATAATTATCTGAAAAAGCTATTAAAATACTCTTCCCTTTTCCAACCTCATGTATGTGTGAGGCCAGATTTTGTACATATACTTCAACCAAAGCAGCATATTGCCACAGACCGAAGGATGAAGCAAATAGGAAAAGCTGTCCTCCCTTAAGCCAGAAATGAAAGAGATTTGCATAAATGTAAAATAATGTCACTCTTATCAACTTCTGCTTTGAAACGTATAGTTATCTTTTGAAGAAATAGTTTTTTATCATAATTTAACACTCGTATTTCTGATTTAAGATAAATAAAAAAGTGTTAAAATTTCTCAATTTTAATTTCCAGTATGATAAATATCAAGAGATGTATCTCACATAAACCATAGCTATTTGAGGTCTTCAGTACTTTTTAAGAGTTATAGAGCATTATAGAGTTACAGGTCTTTGTCCTGAGACCAAAGAGCTTGAAAATAGTTTCCATGTACATTCAAAATAGGAAGAAAATGGGGTTGCTCTAAGTTTGGACATAATCTCTTTTAAGATACCTAACTCAGTTCCAAGTATTTAGTTACTTTAGTAAACTGATATTTCTACTCTTACTTATTCTTACTCTTACACTTATTGGAGTCATTTCCAACCACATTATAAGCTCTCTTCATGTGTCTCTGTATTAGAGACAAATATGCAGAATCTCTGTTATTGTTGGAACAGGTGTTTAAAAATGCCTGTTAAGGGGCGCCTGGGTGGCTCAGTGGGTTAAAGCCTCTGCCTTCGGCTTGGGTCATGATCTCAGGGTCCTGGGATCAAGCCCAGCATCAGGCTCTATGCTCAGCGGGGAGCCTGCTTCCCTCTCTGCCTGCTTGTGATCTCTGTCTGTCAAATAAATAAAAATTAAATCTTTAAAAAAAATGCCTATTAAACACATGATTGGAAAATTCTTACTACCTTTGAAATAATCCTTGATTATTCAGGAACTAACCTTGAGTATTTGACTTCCAGCTTAATAGTGATGGGCTCCATCAGTAGCAGTTTTAGCATAAAATTAAAGAACATAAACTTAAAGGACTTTGTACGCTCCCTTCTCTAGTTCCTGGCTCTGCCACCCATGAACTCTGTGACCTTAGTGAAGTCCCTGTTTCTCAGTCTGATCATTTAAAAAAAAAAAAAGATGAGGTGCTGAAATTTTACCATAGGATTTAAAGTTCAAGTCATAATGGATTTCATAGTAGTATTTTTTTTTTTTAAAGGCACAGGTGAAAGGAAGGAGTGGGAAAAAAAGGAGACGTAGATGATCTTGTGACTGAAAATCAGAAGTTATTCTATAAATGAATTAGGAGATAACCATTTGAACTGTATGGGAATTTTTCACTTTAGGAGTAGATTGGCCACATAATAGCAGTGTCAGTGCAGATTATTAACTGCTCAGGAGAGAAGCAGATTAAGAGGTGGAAATTAGAGTTTAAAGATTAACTGTTGTCTGCCTGTCAGAATTGAAGGTAACAATTGACTTTTTAATCCAGTTTACGAAGAAAAAATAATTTTTTGTTCATGCCTCTATCACTGGCTTAGCTCTGTAAATGAGCGCAATTTTATGCAGTAGATGTATTTCCAAAAAAGTTATGTATATATATATATTTTTTTAAAATTCAGCATTTAAATTCATCTTTGGTCATTTGGATAAACCTTTCTAATGAATAAATTTTTATACTAATCCTGTTAATTGCAGAGAAGCATGATTATATAATTTGTTACAGTTTTTCTCCTGTCCTGTCTTTGATCTTGTAAGTAAAATTGCTCACATTTAGGAGTTCTCTCTCTCCCTCTGCCCTTCTGTAAGCATGCAAGGAGAGAGAAATAGTCCTTGAGGTTATAGCTTCAACCTGTCATTTATCTAACCTTTGAATTCTCTCTGATCTAGCTGACAAGTGCTTTAGAAACCAGTGCTGTATTTAAAAAAAAAATGGCTAAGCTGTCATTCTTAAGAGTTTTGACATGTGTTTGTAGTGCAAAATCTGATAAAGCCATGTTCATTTTGTTGGGAAAAGAGAAGCATCCTAAGCATGTAGTCCAAACTCAGGCTTAGGAGCTCCACAGGCTAGGTCAGCCCCTTGGTTCCACCACTTATAGGCTGTTAGTCTTACGGTGAGTTACTGAACTTCATATTATGATCCTCTGTTTTCACGTCCGCAAAGTGGAGAAATTAAGATCTACATCTTGGCTGGCATTGAGGTGTGTAAGCTATTTAAGGCAGAGGCTGGGAAAAATTGTGGTGCATTTTCTTCTGTTGCGGAACGGCACAACCATAGATAGATCATATTGTGGACAGAATGGCAGTGTGGACAAGCCTTGTGGGTAGATCAGTGATTTCAATACTTGAGTCATGTGGCATAGTTTTATTGGTATAAGTTAATGCTGATTGTCTGACAGTAGGGAAGGGAGGATTAGATTTGACTCTGAAGAGCTGGGTGGGAATTCTGGCTCCGTTACTAGCTGTTTTACTTTGGGTGAATATTTTTATTTTGCTCAGCTTTGGTGTTCCTATCCTGAATGAGAAGACTAATAGCTGCCTGGGAAGACTGCTGGAGTGACGAAATGAGAAAGAACCTAGGAGTGCCTGTTGTACAATAGCCTTAATAAAGAGGAATTGTCTAAGTTTTGTAAATAAATAGTTAACATTTCTAACTGCTTACCTTTGCAACTTTGAATTTTGGACAGTCCTTCGTGTAATTTTCATACCATTTAAGAATAACTGAACAGGGGACGCCTGGGTGGCTCAGTTGGTTAAGCGGCTGCCTTCAGCTCAGGTCATGATCCCAGCGTCCTGGGATCGAGTCCCACATCGGGCTCCTTGCTCAGCAGGGACAAATAAATAAATAAAATCTTTTAAAAAAAGAAAAGAATAACTGAACAGGCTAACTTGTACAATGGGCATAAGATGATAGTACATATTTTTGTTTGAGTGTTTTTATAATATGTATTTTTTAAAAGATTTTATTTATCTTAGAGTACACACATGCTAGTTCGTGTGCGTTGGGGGGGGGGGGGCGCGAGAGGGTGGGAGAGAAGCTGACTTCCTGCTGATTGTGGAGCCCCACAAGAGGCTCGATCCTAGGACCCTGAGATAATGACCTGAGCCAAAATCAGGAGTTGGATGCTGAACTGAATGAGCCACCCAGGTGGCCCTATTTTAATAATATTTTAAGTTCTTTTTCCTTATCTGTTTATCTTAGTAAGATATCTGGTAGAACATATATATTGATCAGTCATCTCATGAAGAGAAATAATCTGTTGCTTCCACTGAAATCTTTGGATCACAAAATGACAATTTCTTTAACATGGAAGCAAATGCTTTCACATTTTGGGTTTTATAAGTTTAATTATACTTAAGTTTAGAAGTTCAAATGTTTTCTGGAGAGGAATTTTCAGTTCTTCTTGTTGGATAAGAAAAATCCAATAATAGAACATGAAAAACAAAACAAGTATTTTAATTACATAGTGTATGAAAAGACAAGAACCCCAATAAAATTTTCTGGTATCTCAGGTTTTTCTTGCAGTTTCTTCACCATGTAGAATTTTAGAACTGG
Source organism: Mellivora capensis (assembly GCA_004024625.1). Taxonomy (NCBI): domain Eukaryota; kingdom Metazoa; phylum Chordata; class Mammalia; order Carnivora; family Mustelidae; genus Mellivora; species Mellivora capensis. The sequence goes on along the minus strand of PISX010002944.1, from coordinate 3,907 downwards.
AAGGTGACCCTAAGAGAACATCTAGTTTAATCCTCTGATTTCAGAGTTGAGAAAACTACTACTCAGAAGGGGTCACAGCTAGTTATTGGCAAAACTGAGAGATGTGACCTCAGCCTCTGAAGTCTCTCTTGAGTGGCTTCTGTTAGGCGAAGGACATTCTGGGGACTCATTGTGTTAATTTGCTTGTCATTTTTATCAGTGCCTTTTTATTTGATCCTTAAATATCTGGAATGTGGTAAAACATTATTAAATCTTTTTAGTTGTACTGATGTGCTAGTACCATGTGTACCTTGGTCTTACCATCTGAATGAGGATTCACTTTGGCATAGGGACATGAAGATGGCTTCCTTTTCAAATAATATGTCACTAAAGTGCCCTCCATCATACTCCTCCCCCTTCTATTGTGAGACTTTTTAAATGAAGAAAAGTATTATTCCCATCACTCTTTTCTCAGTCTTTAATTTTTTTTTTCTTTTTTATTTAGTTAATAAAAACACTTTTTTGGTGTGTTCTTAACCCTTAATAACATAAGGAAATCTCATATCAACATAGTCATCTGACAGGTTTTTGTCAAATAGTAAAACGTATCATTGTCAAAGAAAAGAAGTGAAGGATAATGTTCTCTGTCCCAAAGTAGAATAATTAAGCAGATATGTTAACTGTTAGGCATAAAAAGAAAAAACACAGATTTTCCAGTATATATATGTATATCATACACTTCTCTCAGCTCTGCTGCCTCCAGAAATAGTAGTTTTTGAAGGCGAAGCCTTTTACTGTACAAATTTGACTGGTATTGGCAGTGTTTCCTGGACAGTAAGTTTCAATGCTGCAAAGTGTCGTCAATCATATTCACACTCTTGTGAGTGACAGAGAGGGATGGGGGAAGGCTGCTTGTGAATTTTTTTAGCTGGAGAATAAACTTCTGTTAATTCATTCTTTTTAGAGTATTTTAAGTGACATGAAGCATGAAGGAAGAAGGTGCAGCCCAAGTTGATAATGTGATTCTGACGTGGGGCTCTCATTATGAGTTTGGGTTTTTCCCCTACAAAGGCAAGTCTAGAAAAGGCTGGCCCAGTGCCAGGTGTTATTATGTTGTTTCCCTCTCTCTGAATAGGGGATTTGGGCATAACAGGTTCAAGGAAAAGCACTGGCTGTGTAATTTTTCTGCCCTCATGAATTAGTTATGACTCCCACGGCCCTTGGTGAAGGCCCAGCTGGGCAGACTATGAGTAGCGTGTCCACAGTGTGGAAGGAGTCTGGCTGTTGCCTGCAGAGTTTTATCCTGTTCTTATTGGTGGAATTAAAATTACTCGTGTGAGTGTTCAATTTTAGGGACTTGCACTATTTGACAAATGGTTTTTTAAAAAGTCATCAAAGACAAATTGATTAATTTTGAATTTTATTTTCCTATATTTTGTCCTGATGTAAACCTTTGTCAAATTTTTTTTCCTCTTCAAATTGAAGAACAAGATTCCCTTTTCTGCTTATGAGGTATTATTTTCTAATCCTATGCTTTGAATGAAACCAATACATAGCTATTTTTGGAATGATTCTGCCTGGTTCCTTCTTTATTTCACAGTTCTGAGAATGTACTTTTTTCCCAAATCTAGGCAAATTTACTGTTCTCAACTATGGCTGCTACTTGGGGGTAAACAGTTACCTGTTACCTCATTTATTGGTTCTCTTTTTTCCCTCCTTTTCTTTACTTTGTGCCCCTTATTCTTCCTTTTTGCCTTTTATGTGTCATCTCCTGTGTTCTCTCTGCCTAAACCTAAATTTAGAATGTACGTGAACAGAATTCCCTACCTGAAGTGCTACGGGTGGTTGAAGGAATGGGTGCGGGGGGAGAGAAGTTGAAGGAGGAAACCCAAATCCCCTGCTTCACAGGCTCTGACTGCTTGGGGAAAGCAGACTTCAGTATGTGGATGTTCGTGTTTCAGAGATGGACCAGACACTGTTGAAGGCCTGTAAATGAATGATGGTTAGAAACGAGTATTGCAAATGCAGGAAGGAGTCAGAAGTGCGACCCCGTCCCTGCCAGGGCAGTTAGCGGTTGCCGGACCCTTGGATAAAATGCTTATCTCCCTGGTAATTTGTTTCCTCAGTTGTGAAATAATGGGAATAACTATCCATTCTACCTCTTCACAGGCTTATTGTGAAGGTGGAATAAGATAGAATGTGCACAAAGGCCCCTTGTAAAGGGTTAAGCCCAGTGTTCAGAATAAGCCTGCCATACCCTTGGGAAGCAGTGTAGCCTAGTGGGTCTCAGAGTGGGCTCTACTGTAGGCCATATGGCCCACGTGCATGGAGGACTGGTTCTGCCTGAGGGTAAGTAATGTGAAAGATTATTTTTATACTAAAATAATCACATGCACATTGTATTTATAGAATGCAACATTTGCCTTTATTTTAAAGATAATATGACATGGTCACGCTGCCATTACATCTCTGTGCCCTCCCCAAGTTTCTTATTTACTTATTATATTGTACATTAAAATATTTCAATGTCAAACTGAGAACTGTTGGTATAGCTAAAAGCTTTTGTATTTAGGAGTATATGACTTGTACTCAGATGTCCTTCCCAACCTCCCTGGGCCTCATATTCCTCCATAGTGCACTTCCACCATAGTGCACTATGTAGGTATCAAATAGTAGGCTTGGGTGAGGACGAAGAGAGATAATATCTGGCACACCCTGGCCATTAAGATGTTTAAGTTCCTTTCCCTATTACTGTGGTAATGATGATGTATAGTTCCTCTCAGAGTTCTGAAGCAGCAAGCTCACTATAGGTGGAGGTGGTCAGCAGGAGTTTTTAAAAAGTGAGGGAGATGTAAACTGAATTATAAAAGCAGGATACACTCTGGATAGTGGATGAGATAGTGGATGAGAGGCCATTTTAGGTGGACAGAGAATTGCAGAGAGGTGGGCAGGAGCAGGGTCAGCACGTCAGCCCACCATGAGAGTGGGCTTGAAGGACTGGGGAGAGCAGCAGTGGGATGGCAGCTTGGGGAGTTTTGTTTGGGTCCAGAGAGGAGGGCCTTGAATGCCAGCCCAGGAATTTGGACATTGTCTTTTGGAAAAGACAGGGTTTTTGAGGAATGTCTGGTGGTAGGATACAGTGCTCGGAAAGTAACTCTTTCTAAGTTAAGGTGATTCTCAACATGTCTCCCTGTTCTTCAACATGTATCTAAGGAGGTTGTCTCAGGGGCATATTATCTGAAGAGTCTGGTACAATCCCCTGCCTCCCTTTTGTCAGAACCCAGTCAGGTGTCACTCAGCTCTTGCTTCTGCCTCTCAGTTCCTCGTGGCCTTGTCAGTGCTGGGTTTTCCACTGCTGCTATTTCTCACTTTACCTCCCAGCTTGGCTGAAGAGTTTCCAGTTGGTCTGTAGTGGGGAGACTGTGAGGGAATCCAGCTTCACCTGAACCTGAGGCATATTAGCCCACGTCCCATCTCACCTGAGCCTTGCTCCGAGGAGAGACGTATGTCATGATTATGATGTTTCTGAGGTTCTCAAACTTGCACCAGTTTTGATGTTTGTTCATTTGATGAAAGTGGAATTTTCAGAAAGCTTTAAATAGGTTTTTTTTTTTCTTCATTTCTTATCAGTGACCTGGTTTACAGGTTCATAATTTAAAATGCCAATTTTAAAAGCTTTATATTTGGTGTGACTTGATGGAACTGGGTTTGAACTGCCAAAATACTCAAAATACTCCTATTTGCCCTGTGTTTTTAGGTGACGACTTGATTATTTGAAATTACATTTTTTCATAGCTGTGGCCTCAGACTCAACATCTATAGCACGCTTTTCAATTCAATTATAATTTGACTATTAAAAATATTCTGTTAAATGAGACTAAGTATGAAGGTAGCAAGAATTTGCTTGGCAGTTCGAGGGTTTATAAAA